>VWYP01003271.1:155305-169976 GCA_013400435.1 Pycnonotus jocosus | reverse complement strand
TTTTTTTTTTTTTTAATATTCTTAAACTCTTTTACAGTGTTGCAGACACTTCTGTGCAGACTAAGGTAACACACATTGTCCCAGTTATGGAAGATCTATGCCTCCGATAGAAAAAATCATGTGCATCTCTCAAACCACCATCATATATGTAAACCATCAAGAAGATTTGCTCTCTTTCGTAACCCTGGAAAGTCTCTAAAAATCTATTGAAAAGAGGATATCATTAACAACAGGGTTTTCAAAATTATGAGAGTTGTTTATAGGAGTTGTCCAAGCATTTTCTCTTCACTCACTCTTTGTTTTTATAAAGCTGATTCTGTATAAAAGGGCTTTTGAAGCGTGACCTTCATTTCACAATTTTTAAAAAATTGGAAAAAAAGGAGGAAATTTAGAAACATCTTTCTTGATTGTGGAAAACAGCTGTATTACAACAGAATTACCTTTGCTTTTTATATTTTCGGTAAAAAAGGCAAGTAAAGAAAGAGACCCTGCATCTTCACAGTCTGGCACTCATCCAAGTTACTTGGAACTATACAGAACAGGTAAAAAATATGAGGGGTCATCTTCTCCTTCATACTAAGACCCTTGTCAACCCCCTCAAGGGAGCAAGTCCCCTGATATGTAAAATCTCACTAGATTTTACATCAGCTGAAGCAGTATTTCAGCTCCCCTCCAATAAGGTGTAAATGCCCAGACTAGCTCAAAGGCCCAGGAAGAGGTCCAGCATAATTTTAAGAGCCAGGTGCTGGTTGATACCCTTATGGCTTCAGTGTTAAGTTGCATTCAAGTTGAACTCAAGGAAGATCCTGGAAACTACAGGCCTGTCAGTCTCATTTCAGTGCCCAGTAAGATCATGGAAAATACTATTCTGGAAGGTATATAAAAACACCTGGAGTACAATGCAGTCATTGGTCACAGCCAGCATGGCTTCATGCAGAGAAAGTCCTGCTTGTCGAACCTGATTTCCTTTTATGACAAAATATTTCACCTGGCTAATCAAGAGAAACAAGTTGATGTAATATATCTGGAGCTCAGTAAAGCTTTTGATACTGTATCAAAAGTATCCTTCTGACTAAAATATCCAGCACACAACTGGGTAAACAGGCATGGGATTGGTGAACAACTGGTTCACAGGCTGGGCACAAAGGCTTACAGTGAATAGAGTGACATAAGACTGGCGATTTGTCAGCAGTGGGGTTCCTCCATCCTTGGCCCTGTGCTCTTCAGCATCTCATTAGCAACCAGGACACAGAACTTGAAGGAATACTAAGTAAGTTTGCTGATGACACTAAATCGGGAGGAGCTATCAACTCTCTCAAGGGTGGAGAGGCCCTGCAGAGAGTTAAAAGAGAGTCTCGACAAATTGGAGAGATTGGCAATCACCAACTGTATGAAGTTTAACGGGGCAAAGTGCTGGATTCTTCACCTGGGACAGGGCAACCCTGGTTGTGTGTAAAGGAACATGAGGAGGAAATGAGGAAGAAATGAGAGGCTGGAGAGCAGCCCTGTTTAAGGGATGTGGGGGTCCTGCTGGATGGTGAGTTGAATGTGAGTTAGCAGTGCCTTGGCAGCCAGGAGGGCCAACCCTGTCCTGGGGTGCATCAGCGCCAGCCGGGCAAGGGAGGGGATTGTTCCAATCTGCTCTGCACTGGGGCAGCCTCACCTCGAGTGCTGGGGCAGTTTGGGGTGCCACAATATAAAGAAGGCATTAAACTACTTAGAGAGTGTCCAGAGGAGGGCAACAAGGATGGTGAAGGCTCTGGAAGGGAAGCCTGGTGAGGAGTGGCTGAGGTCACTTGGTCTGTTCAGCCTGGAGAAGAGGAGATTGAAGGAAGACCTCATTGTGGTCTTCAGCATCCTCAGGAGGGGAAGAAGAGGGGCAGCTATAGATCTCTTCACTCTCATTACCAGTGCCAGGACCTGAGAATGGCCTGAAGCTGAGTCAGGAGAGGTTTAGATTGGATATCAGGAAAAGGTTCCTCACAAAAATTTCCTCACCCAGAGGGTGGTCGGGCACCAGAACAGGCTCCCCAGGGCAGTGGTCATAGCACAAGCCTGACAGAGCTCAAGATGCATTTGGACAGCGCTCCTGGGCACACAGTGTGACTCTTGGGGTGTCCTATGCAGGGCCAGGAGTTGGACTCGAGGATCCTGATGGGTGTCTTACAACTCAGCATATTCTAAGAGTCTGTGATTCTAATGCACAATGCCACTAGGTTTGAGTAATAATTTGGCAGTGTATCAAAACCAGCAAAGCTTGAAGTTAGTTGTCATGCAGAAGTGGGATAGGTAATGGCTATTTTTACTTGATTTGTAAGAAAGCAGCACTTGCCTGTGGACCACATAGTGTCAGAGTACCAGGGTTGGTTATAATGTGTGCTGCTGGTGCCAGTTACTCCCAGTTATTAATTCAGCACTTGGAAACTCAGGTGTCAGTGAAATGACTTCAATATGTCTGACGCCTCCCGGATTTCCTACTTCCCATTATTTTTGTTAAGCCTTCATATGCACTTCTGCAGCACCAACCACTAACGAACTACTGTTTTTCAGGAGAAGTCTCTCCACGTTTGGTACTTTGTCAAAAACCTATAGCTGTTGAAGTAAAAAGAGAAGCACAGGAAGTGTTTGCTCTCTGCGCTGGTTTCCTTGGAAAGGTCACTGGTGAGGACTGGGCACTCTTCCCATACACCTCCTACATTCTCAGTACTCTACATTCATGTCAGCAAACACTACTCTTGAACACAAATCGAAGAGACAAGTCAGCGACGAAACTACTTCTAGACTGATAATGGCAGAATGCTACCAAGACAACTCCATAGAAAACCCACTGAAGCAGGAGCAAAATTCAGGTCACTTCTTAGCAAAGCTCATCACGGATTATTATTTTTTTTTTTTTGGAACCATTTTTTGTAAAACTTTTATCTTGGCAGCCAGATATCCCCTTGTGATGTGCTAATTCAAACAGGCTAACGTGGGACCACCTGACCCCACCTGGTACCAAAGGCTTCCAAATTTTTTTATAGCTCCTCAGAAAATCACTGCTGACTGACACCCATCTGTTGGTGATCGGCTTCTGGTTCCTCTTCTTCCACATCTGCGTTATATTCTTCAAATGCATCATCATCAACATCTGGAAGCCCAAGTAACTACAAAGAAGAGAAAATACTGTGTAACAGTGAATTACACTCATGCAGCTTTGCTGCAAATCTTCACACAAATCCTACGTGCACTTAAAAACCTCAAACCTTGGAATAACAGTACTGCATAATGATCTTGACTGTCTTTCTCTCTCTCCTGGGATAAAGAAAGATTTGAAAATGCATCCTCACACCAAATTAAGAGACTGGAAGATAAATAAAACCAAAACAAAGCACTTGCAAAAAGCTTCACATTCTTCCCTGAGGTCCCATTATGAATTGTTGAGTGTTTAGACTTGGCAGTGGTTTAACTTCTGAAAGGACCATGATAATACTGTAGCAGTAGTTGTTTAGGTTGTTTTTTTGTCAGACCTATAAAAGCCAAAGAAGAAAACATCCTCATGAAGGACTGGCTAGTGTAGAGTCCCTAGGGAAAGGAATCCCTAAAAACCCAAAGAACCTGCCATGTCAAATGCTTCTCTTGAATCCTTCACTCCACCACACCAAACAAAGTCTCGCATGCTGTGTGAAGCCCTTGCAGTAAGAATTATTGTGTATTCCATTGAAATATTGTCCCTTTAAATTTCTGCAAATTAGATTTGGGCTTGCAAGGAACTGCCAGCCCCTCTTCCCTGGACACTGTTTGGATGCCTCCACCTGATGGCTCCGACTACTGCAATGTCACCTCTTCACTACAGGAAAAGGAGCCAACAGCCATGTCTGAACTTCTCCCCTCTCCCCCAAAAGGTTGCCAAGCCAACAGAAATCAGGAAGACAGATACACCATATAGCATTCAAAATAATGCATCTGTTGTGGAAATCTTGTATTAGAATCCTGCACTAACAGCTATTAATAGCCACAAAGCAAAATCATAGGCCGGGCATTACTAAGAATACCATGCATTTAGCTTGCCAGGGCTGGAAGAGCAGCACAGATGCATGTAACACCCTCTTTGGAGAGTGATGCAGCTGTTAGCTCTTGAAAGAGGCAAAGCCAGAAAAATCTTGAGGAGGGTGACACTCTTTAGGTGAGAGCATGGAAATAAGGAGCCTGAAATGAGGCATATTTTCAGGGACCTAAACTAATTTCGTCTGTGATCGACATTTAAAATTATTCAGTGTACATAAATACAAGGCATAGAATTAGCTTCTGAGTGCAATGAAGCTTGTACTCCTCAGTCACTGGGAGAAAATCAGATTTTTAGTTACAGGGTTTCTTTGGCAGGGAAATGGAAGGAGAATTTGCTGACTAAATCCCCTCCTTTGCATTTTAAAAATACTTATGGAGAGACCCGAAATGGAAAACATTCTTGTTTTCCAAGCAGAACAAAGTAATTGTTCCTATGCATATATATTTTTCAAATTGAATGCTTAACTGAACATGAACTGCTCAGTTCATTTTCAGGATGCGGGGGTTTTATTCCGTGTTGAAGCTAAAATTAAAATACTCAGTTTTCAAAAGGCAAAATCATGGACTCCTTCTAGACTTTCTTATACATCAGTACTATTTTTGCTAAACTAATCTGGTATATTCAAATTAAATGTGAGTGTTGTACTCTTGTTTGTATCACCTGGCAGAAAGACTGCATTTTTTTTCCCCACCTCTGGTCATAACTCCTCTTTGATTTGCAAGGAAATGAGTCACATTAATCTTCATTTTATGGGATACTATACTGCAAAATTAGCATGGAAAACACAACATGCTCCACAAGAACTGCAAAAACATACACAATCCCAAAGGATGGGGAGTACATCCTGCTTTTCACACATCCCCTCTCTCTTCACCATCAGGAAATCCAGCTCCTCTTTCCCTGGAGCCGTGTAAATCAGAGGGAGCAGCATAAATCAGAGTGATGCTGTAGACTTTAGTGGCTTTACAGAGGAAGAATAGGAGTGGGATGAGATGGGATGGGATGGGATGGGAGGGTCCTCCAAGGGGGATGCAGTTTTATTCTCTCACAGACACTTTATGACCCTCCAAGGCACCAAGGACCTCGACCATGCAGGTCTTGCTTTTATGTGTCACATCCTGTTGCTTCCCACAGGATTATGGTGGTCCCTCACTGCTGTTAACCCCTTACTGCTCTCTGTATTGCATTGACAAATCAGCCCACACTTCAACACAAAGAAAGAGGATCAGGGTCCAAAGCGCAGGGAGCTCTACAAATATTGGGACAGAACAGAATGAGGGTGTACAAAAGGTAAGGACAAAGTAAGATGATGAAGATGGCCTGGGCTGATCCTAGATTGACTCCCACCTTGTCTTCTTTCCAGCACTCTAATTTCTGCTTCTAGCTGCTTCATATATTAAAGTATCAGCTATGCAGCAGACTTGAAAGGATTTAACTGGAGAGGAAAACAAGGAGAAAAGACATAAAACAGAAAACTGTTGCAGAAAGAAAGAGCTGATCCATCAGCAGAAAAGCCAAGGGGAATGAAACTGCCAGTCAGGGATGCATGGCTAGGAGGAGGTCAGGGGCATGGTGAGGAGGGACGGAGGGAGGCTAACAACAAGCAGCATTGCCTGAACTACAGCTGTGTATTTCTGCTGGCCAAACTACCCATCTGGAGGTAAAGGAGAGCTCATTGGGACATGCATGAATACAGTGAACACGGAATAAATGGATTTTACACTGCAGACTCCCCACTTCAGATGTAGGCTTTCCAGGCTGAAGATGAGCTCAGTGTAAGACCCCTGGAATTTGCTGCTGAATTGTATGACTCATGCCTCGGTTTCCTGCAAACTTTGCCAGCTGGTGTGATGTCCCTCAGGCATTTCTTATATTTGTCTTTCTTAACCCTTTCAAAGCGCCCTGACTTTATAAATAACCTCGCAGTTACCAACTCACGGAAGCAGAGTGACACCCTCTCCTACTAAAAGCTGGCACCCAAGCACACTGAAAAATAAACCAAGTACAAGACTGAGCTTTAGCAGTCCATGTGATGCTGCACTAGAGATTACACAGTTCTGCTGAATCCCTGTGGGAAGGACTATGTCTCCAGGAAGATATGCTTGAAAGCACCAGCATGGGCACCTCCTAGCCAGAGCATGGCACCTCTGACACCAGAGACACTAAGGCACAGGAGGAGATGGGATGCTCTGAGGCAAGTGACAGTATTTGAGCCCAGTGCTATTGGTTGATATCATGTATCTAAGTGGTGTCTGGCACTTCTGGATGCTCCTGAAGAAGTGGATGAATAATAAGGCAAATCACAGAGTGATTTTGTGGAAATCGACCCAGGAAGGCAGTAATGTGTAGAGATAACATGCCCCTCACCACCTTCAGTAAAGGAACACCTTGACCTTGTCTACAGCAGGACTTAGAGGTGTGGCTTAGTTGTTGCAGGTAAACCAGCACTTTTTAAAAGCCTCATCTCATTAAATATCCTGCTCGACACTGTGTTTAGGCCCATAAAACATTAGGGAGAGATGCCTGAGAACAGTGAGGGACAGTGAGCAGACCTAGACCACCCTCATTGCCTTCTGTGCCCAGGGTAGTCTGGTGAGCAGAGGAAATTCTCTGTCTCTCACTGAGAAGGATGCCAGCTGCTGGGCATTCATGTTCTCACTGTCTCCAAAACACAGGGCCCAGCAGCGTGGAAGCCAATCCCTTCCCACTCCACAGCCCCAGAGCAAGCTCATGGAGACACGGCCGGGCTGTTATCAAGAATGTGCAGAGCAGGGCTGAACTGAGTTACTGCAAAAAGTTGTTTTTGGAGCCCTCAGTTATGGGAAGGCAGATGCTCATACTGTGCACAAGGGCATTGAAAGCTGCAGATGCACTGCCACTGGTCTCTTCTAAATATTTCCCTTCAAAGGACCCCAACAAAGAATTTCAGAACTGTCTTATAATCATGGATGTCTACTGGGAATACCAAAATGGAGAACACTTTCAGAAGGTGCTTAGCAAGCACCTGCTAAAAACCTGGTCCCCAGGGCCACCAGATACTTCAGAAAAGCCCAGTCTGACCTTCATTTGCAGTTTTTTCCTAAACTGCCATTTTTCAAACTGGAGTTTGCCAGACTGGTCTCTGTCACCTGATTTGCTGGGATAGAGGAAAAGAAATGCCCTGCAAATGCACTGTTGCCTTGAAGCTGACAGCAAGGTGGTGTCATTAGTAAAACGGGTCCAGCAGAGAAAGGACAGGAGACAGTAAGAAGTGATGCCAAGGAAGTAACTTCCCAATACTGAAGAAAAGTGGTTTTGTTCTGGCAAAGGCCTGAGGGTGAAAAATAACTGTTTCCATACATCTATTGTAACACCATTCAATTTTTAAAATTTTTCCTCCCATGTATGTGCTATTTTAATAGTTACTATGAAGGAAAAATGTCAATATATTCCTAATCAGACTTATTTACACACAGCCATACTTCAAATTATAAACCCAGTTTTGTTATGCTAATGCAAATCTCTCAATATTGGGTCAAAGAAGAATCTAAGAAACTTTGTATCTGTGGTACAACCATGAGAAAATGAAGAGGTACTTGATTACAGTCTGCAAGAGATCTCTGGCCATTGAGAACACCATTTTTGAGCAAACAAAAGCAAAATGAAATTCAACATCTAGGAAGCAAAACTAGAAAAATGCAGATTGTAAACAAAAGTTATTCAGAGCACCATAACTAGCCATGAGAAGAAAAAGTGCTCAGCAGTGTTGTATCCTTCAAGTCACCTGAAGACTACATCAAGAGTGGGTGTCTTTGGAAAAGACATTCTAGTTCAGCCTCAATTTATATGGTTGGCTGTGGGAATCATGAGGTGAAATGTGATTAATGAAGGGCCCAGGCTACATAAGCATAATGCTACCCCTTGCTTTGAACCTTTTTATTCTGAAGAGTAGCTCAGCTGAGTTTGACTGAAATCGATTTCTCAGTAACTGAAGTTATGCTGTAATAAATGTGGTTTAAATGAAATACATAATCTGCACCAATTTAATTAAGTCTTTTTGAAGTTCTCCTTAGTTAAACCAATGGAAGTTTCTCATCAAAGGCACGGCTTCCCTGAGCAGAAGAAGACAGCTATGAAGATCCTAGAGCCCAATATTGTTCTGGGAAACATAATTGTATTTTTTGCATGTTTTCACAATTACAAGCAGCTGTAGTGACACATCAGATTTCCAGTCCTTTCTAAGAAAAGTGTGCATCTGTTCTATTTATTTCTAGCCTCTCAAAGGATTCTTTAAAACGATGCTCTTTTATGTCAACCAGCTGTGGTGATCTGTGCAAACCATTTCAAGGGTGTAACACAGGGAAGGTCAGTGTTTTCATATTGGTGCTCCAGGCCCTCCCTTTCACACTAAATACTTGGGATACATTTCCAGTCTTCTCAATTAGTCAGGCAGAAAAAGAAAGGAGGGAAAAGGTCTACATTTTCAGTTGAGTATTGAAACATCCATTGGTGAACTTTCTCATGGACATCATGGGAGAATGGTTCTGGCTACAAACTTTGCCCTGCTTTGCACCAAGCCCTTGGCCAGCCCCAAACATTCAAAAGGAGAGGCTGTGTAAAGGGAGCATTTGACAAAAATTAAGGACAACAGCCAGCCTAAGACACCTCACCCACATAAAATCCAGGCTCTGGCACAACTCTTAGTGTTAAACAGGGACAGAGAAAGCTGAGTAGCAGCAAACCAGAAAAATACAGGCCCTCCTCCCCACAAAACCCAGCTTCTCTTCCAACTTCTTCTCAAGCAGTGACCAAACAAGCGTGTGCAAATACCAAGTGGCAACCATCCTAATAGCAAAATCTGCATCACTTGTGGGAAAAAAACCCCAACCATAAAAGAAAATAAACCACGCTAAGGAGAGACCTTCCCGCTTCCCAGAGATTTATTCTTGCTGTTCATATCCTTGCAAAACTCCCCAATTCCTGTGCCAGGAAACAACTTTGCCACAAAGTCCCGCGGCGCTGACTCAAATGCTGTTCCTCGGAGTCAGCGCTGCATCAGCAGGACACGAGCCCCTGCCCGCTGCCACTGGCTGACACCCCAGCTGGCCTCCCACCCCGCACGGGAATCTCATCCTCTCAAACACAGAGATGGAAATAAAAAGGCAGCTGATTTCCAGGAAACAATTTCCAATTGCCCAATGGTAGTTTATGTGCTAACGCTCCTGTACCCAGGCAGCTAACTGGAGATGTAAATCTCTGGAGAAGAAAAAAACACCTTGATCTATCCAGTGCTGTCCTATTAAAATTCATACGTAACTGTCAATGTTTAGAAGGAAAAAAACCCACTTACGGGTCTGAAGGATTTGAAGACTTTTTCCAGTATTTCATGGAGCGTCTTTTTCCCACAGGAGGAGATGTAGTCCTGTGCAAGCTGCAGAAAAGGTAGGCAGTCCTCACTTTCGCTCCACACGTGCTGAAAGCCAACAGCAACACAAGAAAGGAAAGGCATTAACAGGAATTTACGCCAACCTTTCCATGTGATTTTATAAGGTGACATGTCGTAAACATCTGCCAAAGTACACGGGGCCTCCTGCAGTTCAGACCCGCCCTGGGGACAAGCATTGCAGGCTCTTTCAGAAGCCATGTTTCTGAGAAGGAACCCGGATTTTATTAACATGATGCATCAGAAAACAGGGAAATCGATCCAGAAGCGGAAATGCCTCATGGTTGCACCAGCCGTGAAGGATACATGCACCTGGCACACGCACACTTTATCTATAAAGGTGCTTTTGTTCGACATCAGCCCTGCTCAGACCTGGAAGTCATGTTGGGTTTTCTCTTTTTCTGCATCATCTGCTGCAGTGAAGCCCTCAGGAAGAGTTAAAGAATCTCTTTGTCTTCCTGGCATTGGTGCAAATATGATGCGACCCTGGAGGTGCAACTTGATGTGTAATTCTGTTGATGATGCAGAAGAAAAGATGCAAAATCTGCCTGCAGGCTAGACACAGAGCCAAGGAGCGATGTTCAGGCACTCATAGCATTCTGACACTTTGAGCCTTCCACTCTATTTTGAGATTTACTCCTCCTGGAACCCAATCTCCTCTTCCCAGGCAGGCACATTCAAATCCATTTGAGATCCTCCTGTCTTACTCCTGCTCTGGAGATGCTCTGGAGCCTTACACTGTGAAGCCTCTCTCAAAACGGATGTTTATTCTGCTGCTAGGAGGTTGGTTGAAACAGAGCTGGCAAGCAATGGAGGGAGCACCCAGGCAACAAGCTAATGCATCATCTTAAACACCTTCTGTTTGAAGACTTGGTGCATGGGACTGTCTTAGGCAGCTTGCCACACAGAGAAGTGCAATACTGCCAAATTTGTTTGAGATTCTTGTACCTCTCTTTTTGCACAGCAGCTCTTTTCCCCAAAGTGCCTTTTTACTTGCTATAAACAGAAGGTTAATGCTTAAACAAGAAAAGAGGAGGATCTCTCCAAAGCTTAACTAACATTCAGGGAAAGACTCAAAAGGACAGATGTTTCAATCTCTAGCAAAAGGCTTGCATGTTGCCTTTCTCTTCAGGGGTGAGTACCTGCCAGGGATGCAGTTTTGCAGTTAACAAAAGAAAACAGTACTTAACATCCTGAAACTGCACCTTTAAGATAAAACCTGTAACTGCTTTGCTATGAACCTCACTTGACCTACATCCTTCTTGCTGCTTGTTGCACTTTACAAGCATAAACACAGTGAAATGTTCTGTTATGAAAAGAGCCCTGCATTGCTGAGTAGGTTCTGCTCTTTCCATATAACCAGAGTCATGTCTTAACCATTCTGGCAATAAAAATAAGTTCTTTACAGTCTTGCCAACTTTGAAATGCACATACCACAAGTCTCATGATACTTCATGCCATCTTAAGAGTCATGGGCCTTGTAATCCTATAAATATACAACTAAATCTCAGCTTCTGTTTACAACCAAAAAAAATAGAAGTCTGCACTTTGTGATTTCTATGACCTAAAAAGGCAGAACACACATGAAATGAACCCAAATGAGCCCTCTTCAAAATACCAAATGAACACTTCCACATCACATTTTAAAAACAGCCTTTGGAGAAGGTTTTGGAGGTCTGGCCCATGATTTCTTCACACTTGGGGTTAGCAATAACTGTTTAGTTACTCCTAAACTTCAGAGCTCAATGTTGCAGCTGGGCAATTTCCTGCCTCCTGCTAAACCTGTTGCAATTGTTTATATATAAAAAACAATTATTACTGCTGAGATTCTCATTCTTGTTTACATTGTGGCTTCTTTTGACTACCAGAGCGATACACAGGAGCTTCCACATAAATGAAAATCAGGCCCTGCCCTTTAATAAATCATAGCTGGTTCATTCCCCAGGGAAAGTTAACCCTATGTTGTCCTATCATGTTTTTACAATCTCTTTTCAAGCTGCACCTCATTTTAGACACCAATGTGAATTCATCAGCAGTAGGCAGAATAAGATGATCTAGCACAAGGGGAAAACCTAAGAGTTATTACCAGATTATTACCTGATCACTGAGTTTTTGAGCAGATTTTTTTGCATAGCATCATAGGACAATTAGCAAGAAACAATTCCAAAAATCTCCCCATCTGCAGAGGATTTAAAATGTTGACTGTAGCAACAAACGCACTACAAACAGTTTCATGTGCCATTAGTGCACGTATCTCATTCAAAAATGGGGCTGATTTAATCTTTTCCCTCAAAAACCTCAACCATAATAAAGACCAGCATTGTAATGCCTGTAGGTTCAGCTGCATCTACAGCTCTCTGTGGTGGTTCAGTGCTGCACCCAGGCAGCGCAGGAACTGTCTCGGCACTGACTCACCCATCTCCAGAGGAACCTGCAAAAGGGATTTTGGCCTTTCAAAACAAAAACAAATGTAATTTCAGGATTCAGCTCCTGCTTAGAAAGTTCAGTAAGGCTGCATATACGGAGATGCTTTTCCTGGAAAACTCAGTACCTGAGGATCTCTCTGCAGTGGGAGAAGGTGGCTGCTGGCAAACTGGTGGACAACAGTGCTTGGCAGTGGCTGTGCAATTAAAAAAATATTAACTTCATCATCAGAGTATGTGTTTTCCAAGCTTGCCTAGTTTTGCTCACACTTGCTTTGTGTCACTACAAAAGCTCACAGCCACTAATTTCTACCTCAGCTGACCTAAGATCATGGTGGAATTATTTAGTTCAGCATCTACACACAGCACATAGCTGAGGAAATCAATAGAGCTGCATCTGGAGGGGTTTGCTTTCCCTCACACCTTTAGATGACCCAGTGTAGCTGGATGACAGAATCACTTGCTGGCCTACCTTCTTCTAAGCAGCCCACTTTTTGTGCATGACAGCAAAACTTTTTATTTATGGGGATAATTTGACTTGCATAAAATATTCAGATCCACTGATTCTGTTCTGAAATATTTTCAGGAAATCTTGCGGCAAGATGGCACCATATTTTTATTTATTTTATCAGTTACTTTGAATACCAGTAATATCATGGTGACAAAACAAATGACAGACTGTAAGGAACAGCATCACAACCCTCACTCTCCTTAATTATCACTACACAAGTCCAATTAATTTGTCGAGAACCTCAGGAGCATCAGGAGCTGAATTATACGCTGTTCAGCTACAAAATGCTGATTTGGAATTTCTGAGTCCATGTGGTACTGAAAATGCCAATAAGCATCTACATGGGTTTCCTGCATCCCTAGCATGTTAAAAGGCTAGCCTAAAGATATCTTTTCAGGAAATGAAAAGTATCAGATTGTTGTGATCTGAGATCTCTGATGTTAGACAAAATTCAGTGTTTTTCTCCTGCAGATTGCATCTTGGCAACCTTTCCACGTTTTTCTCCTCTCCTCTTTCCTTTTAAGTTCATCATGCTCATCATTTCCTCCTTACAAGTGGGTTATCATGGAATTCTCTGGCACCTCCTACATAGCTTTTTAAGTTGCATCATTATGAAACAACGACGTAAAGAAAGAACAAGAATACCAGGCATCAGATGCTTATTAAATGTGAGGCTCCCTTATAAGAGGCACAAGGTGCAAGAAGGCTGTAAAGTGTGTCACTGTGAATTCTGTTGATATTTACTTGTTTTCACACTCCACACTGTCATGCAACAAGGCTTGAAGTGCAAATGATAATCAGTCCCTTGGCTTATATTAAGTCTCCTTAAAATAAACTTTAGCCTGTAATTGCACACAGAAAACAAAGTTACAATCTGGAACATTAAAAAAAGGAAAGTGACAACAAAAAACCAAGATCATCAAGCTGGGAGCAGACATTAAGTCCCACAGTGCACTAGGAGAAGGAAACAGGATGCTGGATAATCTAATCATTAGTGGGTCTTAATCATATTAAAAGAAACACCATCTCTTTAAAGATTTAAGAATGACACATATCTGCCTGTCTTAAAAGTATTATCATTACAAAAAGTGCCTCAACTAATAAGGTTAGAAAAGACAGAAGAAAACATCACTTCCAGTTTTCCACTATTTATGTTCCAGATTTGACAGGAGTTGGCCCTTTGCTCCATTTTACTAGTGGTGACTCTGGACAGGGAGTTCTTCCCACACCAACCCTGGAATGAAAATATTTTCAAAATAAAAGGGAAAATGTGATTTCAAACACAAAAAATTAATGAAAAAGAAATTTAAAAGGGCCAGCACTAGAATAGGGTCTGAAGCTGCTTAAGATTTTTTTTTTTTTTAAAGTTACTGGACTTTGTATGAAAGAATTCACTCAATTATTGAGCAGTGTATAAGGAAACAATACATGTCTAAGAAAAATAGATGGACTTTGTCTCAAATTTCCAATATCATTAGTGTCCAACCACAGTTTTATCCTAGTGCTGCACTGAATTCATGCATATTCCTGTTTAGGAGTGCAGCAGGCATGGCCCTTTCCGGGTACAAGCATCTCCAGAGAGGAATGAGCACTGGGGTCTGGCAGGCTCAGAGGTGCTGGGAAGACAGATGCAGAGCTATTCCCACAGAGGACTGAGAGAATCCACAGCCTGAGATACCCCACTGCTACAACTGACGGTCTCATGAATCCCTGGACAGATGCATAACTAAATCCCAAATAACTTCTTTCATAAATAAATAAAAAAATAAAGGTCCTCCTCGCTGGGATCTGTGGTCCTGGAGAAGTCACTTCACTGCTCTTTGTTTCCACATACCCATCTGTCAAATGGGCTCATTCTGCACTTACCTGTTGGAAACGGAATTAGCAAACATTTGTCAAGCAAGCAGAAGGATGAAACTTGCTCCGTGAAAGGAAGAACCTACGACATTCCTACAATAATGGTGCTAGGAGCTGTTTTGTTAAAATAAGCAAACCAAAATCCCTTCGCTGAAGTTAACTGGCACTTGGCAGCTCACAAACCCCGCGGCGAGGTGCCGCTTTTCCCTGACTCTTCCTGCACTTCTGCTCACCACCGGGAGGGTCTGGCCGAGGGGAAAAGCACCCCTCGACCCTTCCCAAAGACAGGGGCTGTGGTGCCGGAGCTTTTTCCGCACAAACTCGGCGCTGAACTCCGCGAGTGGCGGCGGGGCGGGGGCGCCCGCCCGGCACCTGCACGGATCCCGCGGCGGGCCCGGGGGAGCGGCGGG
>VWYP01003271.1:133183-154729 GCA_013400435.1 Pycnonotus jocosus | reverse complement strand
CCCCGCGCCGCGCCTCGCGACCCGCGCGCGGCTCCCGGCACCGGCCCCGCTGGAATTCGCCGCAGACAATTGACTCGACGCCTTCTGGCAACTTGAGGGAGAGGGAGGAAAAAAACCTAGGACAGACCCACGCTGTCGGCCAGCCTCGCCTCGCCGCTTCCCATCCCTGTTCCCAGAACTGGGCCGGAATCTCGGCAGCACCCATTGTGATGAGCACACGGGTACCCCCTGCTCTGGGTTCCGTGGGATCCACCCACATGTAGGCTGTTGGGCTGCCCGAATACAGACAGAATCACCCTGTGGCGTTGGAAAGCTTTACGGAGGTTCCCCCTGGCCCGCTGTCCCGTTACCGTGGTTCTGTGGGTTTGCAATGAGGTTTGCGCTACTCTTCCAAGCTTATTCCAAGGGATTATCTATACATCCAGCCAATGCACAGGAGATACAAAAATTGGTCTGCATTTATAAAGGGCCTTAGATTTGCATTGGTGTGCACGGTGCTGCCAAGGAAAACAAATCCTCACAGGCCTGGGTGGGTTTTCAGTGGGAAGCCCAAGAATTCATAGAGGTGAACAGGAAACAGAGCCCATAAGTGGTAATGGACAGAAAGTTTGCACGGACAAAGAGAACATTGGCCTCTGAAACAGCCCAGTGGCTGTTTGTGGTCTCCTGAGTGGTGTTCCAATGCATTCCCATGGCAGGTAACAAAAGCCCAGCTGACTCGGTCAGTGTCACACATCAAACACTCCCATCATATGTGTCAGTTGGTGCATAAATCTTTCGACCACTCCAAAGTAATGGTGAAGTCACCAGAGGTCTTTTCCAACCTTAGTGACCCCGAGGTTGGCTCGGTTACAGCGTGGCGGCAATAACGATTCTGTGATTCCGAGCTGCAGAGAGAATGAGACTGAGCATGGCAGCAGCAGCAAAGCTGGGCAAGGACACATTCCCGCTGCCTCCGGCTGACCTGGGGCACGCTCCGAGCACCCACGCTGCTGTGCTCAGCCCCACAGTCACTGTCTCCTGTTGCTGGCTTGTCACAGATGTGGGCAACGTGAGTGCAGCAGAACTCGGTGCTAATGATAACACAGAGAAAATCCTCCACTGGCTGTTGCAGTCGAGCACTGAGGTATCAGGAAATGCCAACAATGTGAGTGGTTTTGCAACTGTAACTCAGCTCCTTTATGCATGGTGGGATGCGAGTGCTTCCTGTTTTTTCCACCAAAGGATTTTTCATTTATTCTTTACAGATATTTTGGGTAATGCCCTCATTCCTGGGGTGCTCTCGTGGCAAGGGCTGAGCACTCCTCATTACACTTGTAGCTGTGCTCTGAATGTGCGAAACAAGGTAAAAATTACCAGTGTTCCAAAACTCCTGGTCTATGTGCCTCAAATCTCAGAATCTGGGTATGCTCTTGTAGGTACTGATCCTGATCCTGGCACATGTCTCTTCTCCAGGGCAAAATGAGGCAACATCTGTCTCCTACCTACTGCAGAAGTCTGGTGAGTGCAGTAATACCTGAAAAACACTCACTGTGTTGGGTACCTGTGGAAGACCTGTGGTTCTGCAGGCAGCCTGGGGCTGGAGCAGTGAGTCCTGACTAGCTGGAAAGGAAGTCCTAAACCTCTTGCCACTTCCTGAAGGAGCCAGGGGTCCTGCAGAAAACCAAGTGTTACCACAGGCTGTCGGGGTTCCAGGTGTTGGCAGAGCTGTGAGTCCTGTGCAGGACTTTTCAACTTTAATATTCTCTCATAGTTGTGTATTTGGTGTTTTCCTTTCCAAATACATTTAAGTAATTAGCATAAAAATAGGACATGGGAAATATTTCCTCCTAATATGTGACATTTACAGCTTGTCTGCAACCAGTGGGTGGGGAGCCACCACTTGGGCAGAGATTTCCCCTGCCACAGGGCTCAGCCACCAATGTCAATCCCAATCCCACTGTCTCTTTGTGCTTCCCAGAGATCTGGCTTTGTTTTCTATTCTCCCCAAAGACCATGCTGGCATTGGGTGAGGCCATGGTGGTGGGAGTGAAGCCTTGGCCTTTCCTGTTGCTGTTGGAGCCATTGGGTTTGGGGTCTCCCAAGGTGGGCAGCCAGGCAACCGTGTCCTCCTGTCTGGCAGTGCCCTGGCCCACAGCAGCAAGGGGAGGTCAAGGCTGCATTGCAAACAGGCACAATTTCAAATAAATGGGGTCTCAGTGTTAACACTTATGATTTATGTGCATTTTCAAAGCCCTACATGAACATCTTTTTAGTCCTTAAAACATCACTCTGAAGTATGTGGTGTTCTTTATCTCCCTTCTGTGGAGTAGGGAAGCTGACAGGTTTCAAATGAGATTTTAAATATCTTACTGCAGCATGCACTGCAAAATCCTTTGTCACATTTAAGGGTGCAGCCATTTAAATCAGACAAATGTGATTATTTGTTTATTTACATGTGATGAGTCTCTTTGCTCTAACACCTGTACCCCAAAAGCAGATTATAAAAACAGTCTGGTAAAAGGTAGTGATTTTGGCAATGCAGAAGTGCTGCTTGCAGAGCAAGCCAGGCTCAGCAGCCCTGACTGTTGTGCTGATGGGATGGACACGTGGATGCGAGGCAGGTGCAATGCTCATGACACCCTTATGCCTCTCTGCAAATCAAAATCAGAATCACATGCTGCTTCTTTGACGAGATGAGGAGATGGCCAACAGTGCTGTACAATGTACAATGAGCTTTTCTGGAACAGAGTCTACTGAAATCACACACATGGCTTTTCTTCCCACTTGTTTCAAATACCCATGAGCATCCACACCCCAAAGCATGGCCACATAAAGGGAGCAAGTACCTTCTTTGGAGAGGAGAGGGGCGGTCAAGAAGCTGTCTGCTGTGGCAAAGATGGTTTACAGAAGAGAAACCAGAGGGAAAGTAGTTTCCCTTATCCTGAGGGGATGCACTTCCAACTCCATCTCCTTCTGGAGCACAGCAGCTCTGATGCTTTCCATTGCCCTGATCTAGGCCACAGAGAGAGCAGGGAAACATTGCTAGATCCTTCCAGAGGATGCCAGTAACCAGTATCTATGACCAGCCGGAAAAGACATTTCACTTTGAAGAGCATATGGAGAGCATTAGGAAGGGAGAGCACATGCACTGCCATAGCTATCCTAGTTGGAACAAAAATATAAATATCAGCTTTTTACAGGTGACTCCTGGCTTTTGCAGGTTCTACACCTCCACAGAAATTAAAGAGTGAGGGGAGTGTCAGCTGGAGGGCTGAGTGGATAAACCAATTTTCTGCCATTTGCGTGGATTGGAGGAGGTGTGGAGGGGAAGGTTTTTGAAGGATCTGGTTCCCAGGAGTTACCTTTACAGAAGCCCTTGCCTCTGCAATGCCTGGTGATGAGTGTGGTCTAGAAGGCTAAGGAAGGGCAGAGTACCTTGCTAGGTGTTTACTATTTCTTTGCTCCCCCTGGACAAAATGACACTGCGAAAAGACATGTGGAGGAGGCAAAGCAAGAAGCTATGGAAGGTGGAGAGCAGAAGGGTTTCTGAAATGTGTCAGACAAACACAATTTGCCCGCAGCTGTGGTGTCTCTCTGAAACACTGAGCCACTGTTTTCCTCTACAGCGGGTTAGAAATCTGACAAATTTTGCTCATGAACTGGCCACCTTCAAGATTTATTTTTTGCTCGTTTTTTTTTTTTTCTCTGATGAAGTGCCCTCATTGGTCTGCTTTCGGAGAAGTGCCAAGCAATTCGCATTAATTCGCCTGACCAGCTGTAAGAACCCGATTGCCCTCCTGCAGCCCTCATTATGCACCCTCCCTGCTGATCCAAACACAGAAAGGTCAGGAGGGTGAGCTCCAGTAAATTATAAGAGATACACCCTTAGCTGCTGTGCTATGTCAGCTTGGTCTCTTGCATCTATCTCTACACTCTGCAGTTTGATCTCCCAAGGAAAGACTGGTTCCAGAAAACAAAAGCATCAAGAAATCCTAGGGGAAATAAAATGGGTGAGGGGGGTTAATCCCTTCATGGACAACCCCTCGTAGACCTTTATACCATGGACCTTTAAAAAGAAAATATTTCTTATTGTTATCAGTACTGGTTCATTCATAACATGTTTTTCACACATCCAGAGTGTCCTTGACACTTGCACTTGCTTGAGAAAGGTGCTGGAAGAGCTGTCCCTGCAAAAGCCTGGTCTATGCAGGGCTTCCAGTGGTGTTTGCACCCTCACAGCATTTCCACTGAGCCTTTAACACCATTACATGTCCTGGTGCAGCAGAGCAGCAGGGTGTTGTTGCAGGGACTCAAGCTGAGTGACTGTTGGCCAACAGATCAGCTCTAGGCTGGAGTCCAGGAGCCAACATGTTGGTATCTTGCAAATTGTTCCCCCACCTTACTTCCCTGCTCCTGAGGATATTCAGCCCTTCAGACAGGAGTCTGTGTTTATCTTGTCTGTAATGAGGAGCACAGCTGTGGCTGTCCTCTTTGCTTTGAGTTCTCTTTCTTGTTTTGTTTTGTTTTGTTTTTAACTCAATGGTAAATGAAGTTGAGGAAAGAGCAAGAAAACTTTGAGGAAAAATTCAAGCTAAGAACATGTTGTAAAGGGAAAGTGAGTTAGAAATGTGCAGTTTCTCAGTTTCTCAATTGAATTAAAATGTTAGTTAAAAATCTATATAGAATAAAGATCCTGCTGCTCCCACAAATCCTCCTTTTGAAGTCAGTGGTTGAACATCCTATTGCTTTAGCAGTAAGAAATTAAACACATAAATAGTGATGAAGATCTGGGCTATGAAAAAGTCCACTTGCTTAATTAGCAGCTTTCCCTGGTGGCATTGCCAGCTCCAAAACATGAACTTAAATTTTAAAAAGGCATAAAACAATCCCTGCATCAGTCCTCCTCTTAGTCCCTGCTTTTTAGCAATAGGAAGATAGTGTGTTAAATGTGAGGGAGAATATACTGATGCACTGTCATCTTCCTGGTCTTTAAGCAGGCCCTTTTGAAGTCTGTATTGCTGCTGAGATCCAGGCCAGCAGTATCACACCACATTTCTGGGTGCTGTGCAGGAACAGCACAGTGTCCCTCCACTGGTTTGATAGTGCCATGCACTTATCAGCAATGGCATGTTACACTGGTGAACAGTGCACATACATGCAATATGTGGAATATGTGGAATATGATGGAAATATTTGATGACTCAGCAAGCTGAGGGTGATGCAAGACTGGATTAACTGTGGATCCCTTCACCTGAAGCTTTTCATCCATCTTCCCTTTATTCTGACCCCCAAAGCCTGGTACAAAGCCGTCATCTTGCCACATACTGGTAAAACCAACACCAGCTGATGTTGAAAGAAGTTGATTTTCCTTGAAGCTTTCAGAAGCTCAGGCTGCACACACATTTAACATTCTGCATCATTTTGGAAATGTCTGAAACATTTCAGACACAGACACAACGGTAGGAATGAAGAGTTGTGAACTTTGTTTAGGGCTTGTCAGCTGAGGCTCAGCAAGCAGCCGGCCAACATGGCCAGACAGGATGCTTAGTGAGCCCAGACTGGATACAGGGGTGGGAGAAGCTGGGAGCAGAGCACTGGATAGCTTCTGCCCTTGCATCTTCTTTGGACACAGAAGTTGGTACCTCACAGTTCCTGCCTTTTTCACCAGGAAGTATATGCCAGCACTCTTGTTTCTTGCTGGATCTGTGTATACATGAGCAGACCGTGTAGCCAGGAAAGCCAGGTGGGGGAGACATGAATTGGCTTATTAAGAGCTGAAAGGTGACTTTGCAAAGAGCCAAATGTCACAAGGCACCATAAGCTCTTTAGGCAAACAAACAGGACCTTTTTTTTTCAATTTGTGGTTCTTTATGATATTGAGAGGGCACAGAGCTGCAGACTGTCCCTGAATTTCAGATGAATTGCTCCTCTAATATAAAAGATATTCTCATAATAGTCACAAATTAGTTGATTGCTTGAAGTGCCAGAATCCTTAATGCTCTGCTATTTTAACATATGGAAATTGATTCAACACTTATCGTCTATTTAGAGATGTAAATTTATTGAAAAAGATGCCACTTCTTCTTAAGCTTTAGGCAAGCTCTGATACTTAGCTTTCTGGGCACAAGCAGGTTTTTACAAGGATTTAGGATTTTAACTGCAGCGATTTACTTTCCTTCTGAAGGAGGGTAGAAGCAGAGGAAAATTGACTGTATTGTCGACGAGGGAAAAAAAAAAGATACTGGTACAAACACTGGTGTGAACTGACACAGATAGGGCAGTATCTGGCACATCATATCCTGAGGGTCTTTTCCCAAGCACAGCAGTGGCCCAGACCTTGCCCTGACTCTGCTGCTCTTGCTCTGTAAGTCTACACTGATGTTGGAAGCATCCCTTATTTCTGACACGGTCACTTGCTTTAGGGGAAGAGTAGTGAAAAACCGAGCATAGGCAGTGACAGCAATGACATTGGCCAGGTCGACCCCCCATGGAAAAGAAAGCTGGCCTCCTTTCCAAGGTTGGCCTAAGCTTCTAAAAGCACACAGCCTCAGTCTCTTGGGATGCCTTCCTGCACAGGCAAACCCTGTGCTGATGTCATGGGCATGAGGCTGCTGATAGGATTGGATGGGAAATTCTGGAGCCTGGTCCTAGCTATGCTTTTGATTTGGCATAGTAACTTAGCACCTTATAAGATGGAGATTTGTGTGCATAAATTAGGAATACTGTTCATGCCTTAGAGATCATGAAAATATGAGTTTCTCATATGGAAAAAGTTTTTTTTTTTTTTTAATGGTTGTCTTAGGTATTTGATCCTGTGTTATTATTACTCAGTATGATTCATGTATTAATGCAATACCAAGAATGTCTCCATAAGGCCTGATATTATGCTTCTGGGATTAAGCAGTATTTCTTAATGTGTTTCTTATCCCAGTATTTTAGCAGAGAAGCTGGAATGGGGCCAGTTCACACAATGTGCCTACACATTAGCAGTTAGCCCAGGTCAGGAGAGCACTTACTAAGTGAATGCCTCAATCATCCCTACTTACCCTGCTGTAGTTTGCATCATGAAGAGGGCACAAGAGGTGGCTTCCTCTCAGATGAAAGGCAGACAGTGTGCACATTTCCATCTCAGCACTCTCCTGCATTATGGATCTGCTCCCAGGCTGTACTGCTGGCTAGCACAGACACAGCTGCAGTATTTTTATTGCACCTTAAAATCTCTCGATGGCATTTGGGAGGTGAGTTCACTGGCTGGATTAATTAACCAACAAGACTGGTATTTTTACTGGCTAATAGTTAATCAGGGGCTTTATTTTCTAGTTTACACCATCTTGTTTATGATGTTGAGTCCAGCCTCAGTAGCATGGAAGAAAACTCTCGCTCTGCTTCTGAGGTAGAGCATCCTAGTGTCTTGCATAAACCTGAAAAATTGATTTGGATTAAGAGAGGGTTATAACAGAGCTGGCTTTGGAGGTCACTTCTTGGGGTCTGGCTCAATTAGAATCTTTACTCTCAGTAGGAACTTGTGATGTCCCTTGTCTTAAGACTCACTAGCTCCACTTTGAAGAGAGTGGGAAACCACCACAGCCTGCAGCTGCTGACTGACCCCCATCCCTACCCTTCCTTCTGCCATTGCTCTCCAGTGATTCCATACCCAAATAACACTCTTCCCTAATTACAATGACTGCATATCTAAATATAACACTTCTTACATGGCGAAGGAGAGTAACCAGTAACTCTCAGGGCATTCAGAGCTTCTCCACCATATCGGTGACCTCTCACCTTGGTTGTACTGGGCTGCCATGAGGCTATGGTGTGACTCAGCTGACAGAACACTGTGGCTGCCATCACTGGATGGTCTCTCACCTTTGTGTCCTCTCCACCTCAGCCCCATCAATGGCCCTGCTGTCATCTCCTCCATGCAAACCACCCCCAAACATCTCCTCCCATTCAGCTTCCCAATGCACATGTGGCACAGCCTGTGGCTCTGGTGTAATTGACCATTTTGGTACATGTCCCTTACACAACTTTTTGTCATCTTTGCTATGTGTGATCAGCATGCAAGGCTCATAGCACAAGCTCTGTGTCCCTGGCAGAATATCACAATCTTGATACTTATTAAGCACTGGAGTAAAACCCACCATGCTCACTGAAGTATTTGGTAGCTGTTTTCCTGAGCAGGTGCTTGTTCAGTTTTGTTAGTGTTGTTAATGTATGGCAGTAGGAAAATGTTAAGGAGGTGTCAGAGCTATGGAGGAAAAAGCCAATTCCCAAGTTATGGAGGGGTGATGGCAGAATTTATGGGCTGACAGGAGTGGCAAAGGAGCAAACAATTATATCTTACTGGCAGCATGCAGGGCATGCTTTCCTTCAGAGCTGACCCTGTACAAGTGTGCCTCAAAGATTTTCATGCAACATCCTGCAACAAAGCCAGCTGGTCTGGGAAGAAGCATAGGTCAAAATTTTCATGTAAAACCTTCAACATGATATTTAGTGCATTTTTAAACTCTGTCCTTCACAAAGCCCTATTTTTACAAAAGATTATGAGAATTAAAATCTCAGTCAGAGGTACCAGAACCTACGGGTTCTGTGGGATTTCAAGTCAGATTCATAGAATTCCTTCTGAGATATACCATCAGTTGTCTCATTTAGTTGTTAATGCCATTTAAAAAGCATGCTGCACACAGAAGAACAAGACATGTCAGCCTCACTTCAGTCCCTGCTTCCACCAGCATCTGCCTAAAAAGTTAGGGAAGCGTGGGTACCCCCACTACACAGGGTGCACAAAAACTCACTGACAGAGCTAAACAGAACTTAGCAATGCAAATTGTGCCCTCAAAACTCTTGAAAAAAATCCCTTTAGCAAGGTATTTTCAACCTAATTTTTCTCCAATCTCCACTCCTCCCAGCCACAGGTTAATGGTAGCAATGAATTTTGTGTTCAGTTTACAACAATGCTGTGAGGTCAAGTCAGGCGAGCTCAGGCCATGGCTCCATGACAGCATCCTCAACATATGCAACATCAGCTTGAGGTCTTTCACCCTCTGTCATCTTGCCCTTTCTTTCTCTTGTCCAAAGGAATACTGTTTAGTCCTAATAAAGGCAAAGAAAGGAGGGAGAGGAAGATAGGTCCGTTCACAAGGTCTTTGTCATTTACAGTAAGTTTAGAGCAAGGGTGAATACAGCCATTGCATTTGTAATGTTTCAACACCTACCCCCTTTCTTGTAAATTCCTGCAGGATTTTTTGGCAGCAGAAAGCATAACTATGCTAGAAGTAATGGAATTATAAAAGAAAAAAAGGAAGGGAGTGTAAGCAGTGGGAATAGGAAGCAATAGCTAAACAGAGACTTTTCCATTTATATACACACTCTTCTCACATAAACCAGAGGCAGCTGTTGCCTAACTGAATGTTAGTTTTGTTAATCATCTTATCTTCTGAGAACAGGGTTTGGGTGTAGAAGCAACAACTTTCAGTTCACATCTGTCCCCAACATGGCAGCTTTTGCTTGTGAGGCAAGCATTAGCAGTACTCCTTTCCTTTTGATAGCACACAAATTCGTGTGGGTATAACAAACTGTAAATTGCCAGACAGACCCAAGATGTTGTCATTCATCCCCAGCAGGTGAATCCACAGTTATCATCAGGAGCCTTCATCCCATCAAGATGACTATTCCTGGGCAGCTGTGTTTTCCATAGATCTCTCTGACTCAGCAGGTAGCACAGTGAATAATGAAGCATAGGCTATTACTGAAAATAAGTGTTCTCCAACACATGCATTTCCAGGCTATGTTTCTCTTAGGTTTTTGGGGTTTTTTTGTTGTTGTTTTTGGGGTTTTTTTTAAGTAGATGTGCACAGATGGTTGAAATTTTGGTGGGGTTTTTTTTGGTTTGTTTTTTTTTTTTTTGGCAACTCAAGTAAATGGACTTTGAAGGAGAAAAAAAGACTGTAAATCCTGGCACATCAAACTCTTTCTATACATATCTATAAACAGGCGTATATCGAGTCTATAATACAGGAAACTGTGCAAATCAACTAAGGCAGAGGATCTTCAAAATAGATATGCTACCCACAGACAAATGCAGAGCTATTCCAAGACATGCTGAAGAAAAACCTTTTCCATCAGTCTGCCTTCTCCACAAAATCAGTTCAGCCAAGACTTGTGAGAGGAAGGGGTTGCTTTGGTGGAACAAGAAAGGGCAGTGCCACCCCCTTTTACACAAGTGACTCTCGTCAGGTGACTGGGACACCTTTTGCCAAGAGATGACTCTTCCCGTGGTTGAGCTGGAGTCACTCAAGCCGTGCCTGCTGGCAGGGCTGGTCAGCCCTTGGGGCTGGAACAAGGGCAGAGATGGGTGGAAGTTTTTCTGCATGTGACTAAAATCTGAAACATGAGCTTAGGCATTGCTGCAATTGTATTTAAAGACATCCCACCCAGACAAGCAAATTACTGAATTTGTCCCTTTAGAAACTAAATGTTTTTATGGAAAAAAAAAAATGTAACAATATTTGAAATTGTGACAATCCATTGAAATCAAATCATTATTGTTTATTACTCCTACAGCAATTCTAGTTATGGGAAGTCACAAGCAGGCCATGTTTGCTGCTGAAGTTTAAGGAAAGCCAAACCACTGAAATGCATGAAGTCACTGAACAGAAGAAACCATCAGAAACCAAAGCTGCCTTGGACTGCTCACGCTGCCGTAGCCAGCAGGCAGCTCTCCATGAATGCAAAGAAATCCTTATTTTAAGTTCATTCTCATTATTGTACTCCACATACACTGTTAATCCACATTTTAACTAACTGGCATATAAAAGACATTCCTGCTTTATGTGGAAAAATTACTGTGTGGTGATAAGATGTACTAGTGTTAAAATCCTGCAGGATTAGAACCTAGCACGAATAATCAAGAATACTTTATTTCATTAACAGGCTTAATCAAAACATTTTAGTCAACATATTTCTCCAGCATGTTAAATATATTGCTAACTAATTAAGAAAATGCTAAATAATTGCTTGGATTCCATTTTCCATCCAAATGAAACTTACTGCAAATTATGAACCAATGAACAGGCATCTAATAGGAACAGATAGAGAAGGTTTAGTGTCTCTTAATACACAAAACAAAATTTCAAGGGCCTCAATCAAAATGGCACGCTGGCAACGGCTTTAAAACACACATGGTTCAGAAAGAAGTCAACATATTGCTGCTGGTGGTGGCAGCCACCTCTTCTGATATTATTAGTTGCCTGCTGCATGGTTCATCCTCACAAAGTACATTCCTAGTACCTGAGAAATGTGGGAAGGGTGGAGATTCCAGAGAGCTCCTCAGGCAGGAGATGCCAGGAGCCGCTTGGGACAATGGCAGGCAGGGAGGGGCTGGTCACACACTCACAAGGACTGGCAGGCTCACACCCTCGAGCAGGCTGTGGTTACTCACCTGGGTGTGGAAAAGGGCACATAAACAGCTCAGGAACGACAGGGCTCCCTTGATATGATGTGTCTGAAGGGGATGCAAAGCACAGCCAAACGGAGTTTAAAAAGGGTGCAAGTTGTGTGAAAATATGTTGATTTGGTTACCAACAAACAGAGAGGGGGAAAAAAATCTGTCAGGGAGGGATGAGCAGGAAAACATGGCCTAGAGTACAAAAACAAGGCAGAAATCGATTATCTGAATGAAGCTTTCCCAACTGCTGATCTAATCAGCAATTAAAGCAGCGATTCAAATCAATGTAGCCTGGTGCTATCTTACCCTCTTAAGTTTCATATCTTTTATTTACACATAATTAATAAACTTCCTATGATGTGCTAGATTTTAGAGCACATGAGAAGGCAGTGGATGGTAAGCAATGAAAATGCTGCACACTGCTGCTTTTCCATTTGAGTGCAAATAATATCAACAGAACTCAGGCATTCACTCCAGTAATGGGGAAATGGCACCAGAAAAATGTCTCCCTGCTTATTCAGATCTTTAGCTTGGGGAGACTCAGAAGCAGCATTAAAACGTTTATAAGACTGCAAACCATACTATGCAGACCTCCTGTACCAAAGTGTGAAATCCCAAATTGGTGCAACCTTGTTAAAACAGACCATTTTTACTATTAGAGGAGGAACAGGGAAAAAGAAAGAGAAAAGGAAAAAAAAAAAAAAAAAAAAAGAAGAACAATTGTGGCTTTTCATCAAGTGTATTTCATAATTGTCCATTAAAATACATACCTGCATCACAAAACACTTTAAAAATACCAAGTATTTTTAATGTATGTACAATAATGCAAAAATATGCCTAAATATGTATCTAATGCAAAAAAATAAACCATTTAATAAAATCTCCCTTCAAATGTCCCCTTGCTCTTCAACATGTTAAAAAAAAGGACAGAGCTCAGTAAACAGGAGTTAAAACACAAACTAACAGATGAGAGCAGTGCAAAGCAGACTCCTGAGAATGGAGAGACATCTGATTCAGCTTCCCATTCCCCAGGATTACAGCACAACTACGGTACAACTTGTCCTATGTCAGCAGAATTTTAATTTTAAAAAGTCACCCTGGTGTTCAAGCTCTAAGAGGCTGCCTATGGCACTCATTTTCCATGTGAGCAAAAAAGTTAATGATAACCCAGCTAAACACCCTTTAAACCCCCTTTAAACAGGGGTGAATTTCACCCTAGGCAAATATTTCATGCTCTGTGTACTCCTGCCAAGCACAAAGAGGTCTCGTCCAATGAACAATATAGACTAAAGTCTACCTTGACAACTGTGGTGGGAGGGAGACTTCTGCAGTTTCATGGCTACTTGTTTAGCCACCTTTCTGCACTCTCTAGGAAACTGCAAAGAGGGCTCCAGTCTTGGAATTTCAGTAAGTCAAATATTTTGCACTTGGGCATTGCAATGTAACTACTAGTTGGGCTTGAAAGTATTTATGAAAACTAGGCCTGAATTAAATGAGACCTTCACTTTCTAAAGAGAATGCTGATCTGATTCTTATTTGGATGAGTTTAGGTGATTGATATGTATCCTTTATCTTGCTAGAGTCACTGCCCTCAGAGCACAACAGGCTGTATGTGACACACAGCTCTTGTCTGAAGCAGCAGACTGAGGAGGTTTCAATATTGCTCCCTATAGGGAAGGTGGCAGGAATTGAAGCACAATTTAAAAAACCTGCTTATAAGGCACTGGTGCAGCAAGGTTTGTGATGAACATGGTTTAATCATTCCTATTTTCCAACTGTTTAAAAGTCAGTCCATTAAATCAACCATAAAGAGCAATAAAAAGGCATTAGAAAAGTCCCAAACCAAAGAAATCAATTTAGTATTGAAACTTAATTTATGGCAGTCCCACTTCAGTGCACACAGTAGCTCCTGCATGTGTTTTTAAACTCATTGTAGGCACATGCTCACCCTATATACAAAAGTCCCCTGACAAAGTCATGATGCGCTGAACATCTCCTACAAACAACAGATTTTTAGTTGACCTCATGTAGTTACATGTTAAACTTACAGATGGTGGACAGGAACATACATTGGCTCACCCACTGTACATATCTATTCAAAGCTTTAACAGAACAAGAATATACACAATATATACATGTAATTCACACATTAAAACAGTCCTTGACATCTGCTATTTTGTAGGGCTATGCATTTCTTCTATTAAAATTCCGCACATGGAACTATCTCTGTGCCAGCTCCTCTTCATAAGCAATAGGATCACTTCAAGGTAAATTAGTTCTTCATGTATATGTAACAGAAACAGCAAAAGCTCAGCTTCTAGTCGTCACTGTCACTCCCAGACTCACTCAATTGCAAGTCATTTCCTATGGAAAATAAAACCAACAAAACACAACAAGTGAGTAGGTGTTAATTCACATTTCATGGCAATCAAACCAAAGAAAAGTCACATTTACACTGGAAGATTTAAATAAGAATAACACATGAAATTAATGCAAACATCATCTGTGATTTAATGAAACTGCCCAAGAACATCAAGAGCTGCATGGGGCTAATACACAGCTGGATCCAGGCCAGAGCAAGCATCCTTGTCTCCAGAGCCATCAAAGGTGCTCCCTGGTGGGACAACAGCCCTCTCCATGCTAGCAGCTGCAGAAAGTATTCCACAGCCTCCACCCACCCAAGGTCCCGTATGTATGGCTCTGGGACAAGGCATTGGGGAATTCCTTGGCTTTCTTTACCCTTTAAAAACAGACTTCTTTTTGGCTTAAGGTCATTTGGGTAGCCAAGGCAAGGCCTCCACATGTCAATTAACCAAAAGGACTGTTAAAGCCATCACAATTCAAGGCTGAACTAAGCTGATATGTGCTGTGACAGTGAAGGCTCCCCTCCAAAGTGCAGAGATCAGATGAAAGGCCAGGATATGAATCAAACCTACTAGCTTTGATCCTGTTTTGCAGAGCACTTGTGATTTGGAGAGGTGGAGGGGATAAAAAGGGGCAAGAATCATGCTTGTGTTCTGATAATTGAACCTAACTCTTCCAGCATTCTCCCACAGCTCTCCCCTCAAAACAGCTGCAGGGCATATATGCAACAGCTATGCCCTGGATTTCTTCATCTTCATCTTCCCTTTTACAAGACAAGCACTTGCATTAGGGGTGATTGTCCCCACAGCTAAAGCATTTTAAACCCAAAGGCAAAAAGCAATGCATGACGGGAGGAGCTACCCTAGTAGTTCCC
Source organism: Pycnonotus jocosus (assembly GCA_013400435.1). Taxonomy (NCBI): domain Eukaryota; kingdom Metazoa; phylum Chordata; class Aves; order Passeriformes; family Pycnonotidae; genus Pycnonotus; species Pycnonotus jocosus. Next base: position 140,063 of record VWYP01003271.1, on the reverse strand, counting down.
AGATTCTCCTGCAGTCAGAGGCTTCAGATCATTAAACCCATGCAGTTTTGTTGTCGTGGAGAAGCAGGGAGGAGGCTGCCCACAACCAGAAACAGGGAAAGGGACACAGTCCTAATGACTTTGCTGAACTTTGGATTTCACTTAGTCCTTCATCACTGGCAGGGAGATTGACAGGCCTCTAAGTTTTCCAGCAGGGCTTTTCAGTGCTGTCTGTACAATATGCTGATCTTCTCAAAACCTACATATAGGAAACCCTACACATATTTGTATTCAGACTCCACCAGTTCCCTATGAGTGGGTGCCAAGAGATGTGTACAAACACTCCTCAGGAGGAATTAAGACCAATTTATGGTAATTGCAAATGCAGTATTTTAACTCCACCGAGTTAGAATATACCTGATGTAGGGTAAGGGAAGAGCAACACAGATGCACACCATATCCCCAGAGAGAGTCTCATGGGACAGAACTATGTTTTAAAAATGTTTCTGACACTTTTTAAAGGGTGAAGTGAGCTTGTACTGATTCAATGCTTGCAGCACCATAGCAGTAATATTTTAACATAATTTTAATTTAAATTTCTTTTCAAAATGTGGTATTTGTGAAAATACAGCTGAGACCAACACAATAAATATGCTGACAAAGCAATACTGAAGACCACAGAGACTGCCCTTAGGAACCCAGGACAGTCTTGTGCCATTCACAGCTCTTTACAGACTTTTAATTAACATATGTGTCAACCCCACTGTTTTCATTTAATCTGTGTATCCACATGAAAACAATTCCCATCCTCCAGTGCACCAGATCCTCCCACACCAGTGGCTACTTGGAGGCCTGAATCAAGACCCAACAGGGCCAATGGGGGGCCACTGCACTGATGCCCACAGGCTCTCCACAGCTTCAGACAAGTCTCATCCCCCTGTTCATAAAATCTGCCCATGCATTTCAGCCAGTGCAACTCCCTGGGACTACTATTTGGCAAAAGGCATGTCACCAAGTTAGCCTAACATGCTAAGTAGACGAGTGGTCATAAGCAGCTTTCACCAGTAGTAAGACACAAGCATTTACTTACGGAGCGTGTTCATGAGCTGGTTGCTTCCTTGTGGCCTGCTGGTGCCATTAGCAACAGCGTTCCTGTTGTTATACTGCTGGTGTGGTGGCTGGGAAGGGGAAACATGTGCTGCCTCTTCCCCCTCGCTGCTGGAACTTTCGTCTTCACTCCCAGATGAGCTTTCTGAATCTGATGAGCTGCTTCCACTGCTGCTGCTCATCTGCTCAATAATTTCAACCTCTGCTCTCAGCTCTGAAATAAAAAGGAATTCATCTGGTTGATACCATAAACAGGGCCCCATGGAATTTTGGAAAAGAATGTGCAAATGCAATAGCTTTGTCAAGTATAGTTTATCACACCAAAATATCTCACATGAAAGAGCGAGACAGGAAGGGAAAGCAAAAAAGTCTGAAGACTTTTTTACTTACTGCTGTAGCTAAATTTAAAGAAGCAACAGCATAGGTTAGTATCATAAAACCTTCACTTCCACAATTATTCTTTATATACTTCACACTCCTGAAAGCACTTTCAGCTTTATTATTTTTGACAGGCGATATTGTCTGCATACAAAGTAAGCACATTAGCTGACTGAGGAAATCTAAATCTGAATTGTTAGATGCTGGTGACATTTAGGCTTTTGGAAAACACAAGAAATAGTATGTGGCGGGGGTGGGTACGTGGACATGGGCAAATGATCACTTCAGACCTCAGGTAATGTATGGAACTGCTTCAGCACAGTCACACAGCCCATTGTAAACAAACTTCAGAAGCAGAGGGATGACAGCAAATAACTTTGCAGTAGGACAGATGAGAATAGCTGAGAATTTTCACATACTGGGGAGTGGCAAAAATACCATAACCTGCTACAGAGCTTGCAAGTAGCCAGGAAATAATGAAACTACTCTGAAACTAGGAAGTTATACAACTCAAGATACTGCCTACTTTAGGGTTTCCAGTGCAAAGACACACTGGAACACCACAACAGCACCACAACAGCCTCATCAGGAATAGCTAGTGTTGGCTGAATGACTGGTTACTAACGAGCTATTAAGGCATGTCACCCCAAATTATACAATCTTGTTACATTTGTAATAATTTTAAGTGGCTTAAACAGTAGCAGAGGACAACTCTTTTGTATCCACCCACAAGGCTGAGTATCTAATGACTCAGTCCATCTTGGCAGGTTTCCATGACAGAACAACATCCACGCATATATTAAGCATGGGATGTGAAACACTCAAAATTTAGGCTTCTGTTGAGCTACCAGTTCTATACCCACAGGGTTCAAAGTCACTGCTTGCCCTGGAAACTCACAAATGAAAGGGACAAGAATGAAAGAAGGGAGAGATGTGGTATTATCACCCCTACCTAACAAATGGAGAACTGATGCTGGGGGTAATTCATGTTAGATCAGATGTGTGTCAAGACTCCCTTTTTTAATAAGACTCATTTTCCCTGGGCTGCCTAAAATAAAGAGTAACAGCTAAGTTTTCAGCCTCCACAATGTTTGCTGGAGAGAATTCCTCTAGCTCAGCATGTATTAGTTCGAGAAATTGTGTTTTCTTTTTGCCATATTTCAAATCATTATTTTTCACTTTCAAAGTTTAGAGCTCAATTTCAAGTGCTCTAAATAGTTATATTCTAGCTGAGTATTTAAGGATAGCAGTGTTGTTTCTCCAACTTTTTTCTTAAATCTAGATTCCTGCCTGTACCATCTGTGCTCTCTGTAGTTTACCAGTATGCCAGGTAAAACCTACTCTTTCAGCTTGAAGACTTAGCATAAGAGACCACTGGAAGATAAAGAAAATATGATTCAACAGAATCATATATTGATCCAACAGGCCAACAGAAGACAGTACTTTGCACTGCAACATCTTTCCCCCTTATTGCCTCTCAACACAGTCTTGCAGGCTTTAAAAATACATTTCAGGCCTGGAGTCTGATACACAAACAAATGAGCACCTGTGAGTCACTGTTCTCAGCCTACCCATATCGAGGATTTCAAATTATAAATGTTGCTTGTGTTTAAGGCTAAGAAATTAATAGGGGAAAGCTAAAGGAAAGGTAACCAGGAATAAGGGTACCTTCTCTTTAAAATGCTCAGGTTTAAACTTTTTCCCCCCCAGCTTAATGATGTAAAATTTCTACATTCTTCTAGTGATGGAGTTGTTAGTTGCAAATTATAGTGATGATAATACATGGTTGAATATCCTGGATTGCAGCAAACACAATCACCTATCACAGTCCATACTGCAAAAAGATACAACAGACAACTCTCATACAGGACAAGTGCCTGGGAATTACATGTTTCCCTACAGAGCTGGAGTCTGCGGCTGAAATGGAGGAAGGTTGGTACAGGGACTGAGAACATAGAACCCACAGGTAAAATAGAGTGAAGAAGGTGAAGGGATCTTAGGCATTGGTGGTAAGAGGGAAAAGTTAAAACAAAAACATACTGCAGAGAACTAGGGGGAAAAAAAAAAACAAAACTAAGCAAGAAGTGAGGACTTGATACAGCAGGTGAGGAGATAATTGAAGGAAGTGATGCAGTCTGACCAGTGGGAAAGGAAGATTAGCCTGGCCAATTTTAAACAGAATTGGAGATTAGTGTGAGAATGAAGAATGGGAGGTTTCTGCAGGGGAAGCAGAAAACTAAGAGCCCATAGAAGAGGTTTGGTTATGAGAAGGGAACGAGAGAATGCCTTGAAAGCAGTGCTAAAGCCCACTACGCTGAACAGAGGCAAGAAAAAGCAAAACAGAACCAGTATCACAAGCTTCAAGGACTGGAAAGTTAAGGCTGCTATCAGTGACAGGTGGTCACAGGCAGCAACTTGGTCAGAGCCCATCTTTCCAGTCAACTTTTGCCTCACAGGCTGACAGCTTCCCCTCAGACCTCTGTTGTCACTTGTTCCTTGAGCCCAGAATTCTAAACATCTTATCTGAGCAGATGAGAGAAAAGCAATTGTTTTCACTAATGTTCTGGTGGCTGCTGCACCACTGGAAATCTGTCAAGAGAAATTCAGCAGGACCACTAAGGAATTCTGTTCAAAACACTGCTGTCTCACACTGTCAGTGACTAAGCCAACAATGACATCAAAGCCTTATAGGAAAAACATGACTGCTTTAGGATGGCTCGATTTTGCATTTTCCCATTTGACTGCTATGCTTAGTACAGTTATAGGTACTGAAGACGTGGGTTAAACATTTCCTTATGGTGCTTCCAATAAAAATAGCAGTGTGTATATGTGTACATATATTCTAAGTTGAACAACGAAAGAATTTGACCTTTCCTAGATATTTCTGCACTGTAAGAAACACCTCACGTTGACGAGCCTTTGCAGTTTAAATGGTGACAAGAGCCAGGATGTGCAGCAGTTACTTTTAAAAAAGCTTTCCATACAGTACGGTTTTGAACACTTGCCTTAATTGAGTCTACATCACCTGAAAAGGTTGTCACTGCTTTGGGAACCTTAACTTCTCTACATTAGATGTTACAGCTGTAAAAGTTCTTCCAAGAAGACAAAATGACTGTTTTACACTGGCAGGCAATGCAGGTTTTAGAGTGAAAAAAAAACCAAAAAACCCCCCAAAAAATTCAAGGTCAGAAATCATTATCCAAACAGAACAGCCTTTTTCAACAGGGCTCTCTTCTGTATATATTCAGTCAGGAATACCATAACAGTGTTCAACTGTTCCTACTTCTCTCAATTCCAATAGGTTACAGAGATTTTTTAACTAAAGCCTCAACCTTAGGCCACAATACCAAGGACTTCCAGAAAAAGGTCATTCAGCTTTAGGGAGGGTTGTTTGAATCCTATAGCAGAACACTTACTGTTAATGATAGAATGCAAGGTGGAGAAATCAACTTGATACTGGCACCCTGAGCATGTGGAGATGGCAGCTAGAACAGGCAGTATTTTATACTGATGTGCAGAAAATTTGATTGAGGTGTTCTTGAGAGACAAACACAGAGATGATGCTATGGCACGATCTTCACGCACCACAGCTACATTCCAGGTAAGTAAAATCTGCTCAGATTTTTAAGCACTGAGTCTTGAAACCTGAAATACATTTCCGTGGGTTTTTTTCTCAAATGTTGTAATTATGTCAGTATTACTGACATATATCAATATGTTGCATGCCGTAGTTTTTTAATGTTATTGACATATATCAATATGTCACATGCTGTAATTATGTCAATGCTGTTGAAAACATTTCTACTGTGGTCAAATATGTCTGATAAGTGTAAATTATTTTGTGCAAATAAATGGCTGTATTGTGGTGTATGTGTGCAAATGTCCACAGCTTAGTGAGACATTATCAGATGTAGCTGAGTGCTCAAAAGAACAAGCTCCTACCCTCTCCTATGTTCCCTTCAGGCATGAGGACAATATGGAAGCTTGAAGAGGAAAGGATTCCACTTGTGCAAAACCCTTGACCCAGCCTCCCAAAAGCCTCCATGAAGGAAGGGACTGGTTCAATTCCCAGATGCTCTGACTCTGTGCTCAGACACTGTTGTTTGGACAGCTGTGTAATGGGACAGAACACACCTGAAAGTTCATTTCCAGCTCATCTGTAAGGGAGCAGTGGAAATGTACAGCTGAGGGTACCAGAGAAAGCAGAAACCTGCACTGAGGTTATCTTAAAAACACTGCGAAACATCATGAGGGCTGTGCGTCTTACCACACCCTTAAGTAGGGCATACTGGAAGCAAGAGAGTGTCAAGATGCCAGAGATCCTTTCAAGCACCTTCTTTGGGAATTTAAAGTTCTGTACTGTGTTCATTAAACAAAACCCACACAATTTCAGCTGTTTGTCTTTCTTTTGTAGAGAGGAAGTGCTTCAACCAAAATGAAAACTACTTGAATGGAAACAACACAGGCTCTTCAGAACTTACAAGTCTGTGTTCATAAAAACACACATTAAGGGAAGGTAACAGGATTGCAGACTACCTTAGAGCTTTTACAGGTCATTGTCTACATTTCATTATGGAATGGTGCTATTTTAATTCTACCCTTTTAAAGGAGGTTCTTATGATATAAATGGTTTAGCAATCCTGATACTCTAGATCATCAATGCTGGAAAAATAGTTGTAGACTGTAAGTAAAAAACACCCCTGCGCAGGCTTTTGACTCTTCTGGGGCCTTGCACAACTCTCCCTACAACGCACCAAATTAAAGTCCTATTTTTAGTACAAGTCAAGTGCTCTAATCCTTGATTTTGGAAACAAACCCCCACAGGTTATGTATTTGAAGGTACTTTCATATAAAATATTACCAGGTGACAAAAAAATATTACAGCTCTGAACAATGTGACATACTTCAGACCACTGGAAAATGATCTTTTAGAATAGGTGTCACCCCAGACAAATGTAATTATTTTACTGTAATACAACCTTTACAAATTGCTGCATATACACAAAAGCTTAAGTAACTTACTATACTCTACAGGAAAAGACATTTAAAATCCACAACAGATTCAATTAAAAAAATTGATATATCATCTATTTTTCCTTACCTATTACACAGAAAATAAAAATAACAGTGCAGCTAAGGGAACTATAGCTAACAGAATCTCTCAGATGTTGATTCTGGCTGCTGACCAGCATCCAAGTATTGAAAACACTACTGCTGCAGAAAAGTGAGACCAGTCAGCACCTATGCAAACACACAGCTTAGCAGCAAAAATGTCACCTAGTGATTACCATGAACTGAAAAAATATCCTGCTGAGTAATTAACTTCATCTGGGCAATTAACATAGGCTAAGTCTACAGACAAAAATAGCTATATGGGACAGAGAAAAAAGAGAAAGAAACCCAGAAAAAAAAAAAA
>VWYP01003271.1:84479-133169 GCA_013400435.1 Pycnonotus jocosus | reverse complement strand
AAAAAAAAAAAAAAAAAAAAGACAGAAAGAACAAGCTTAAAATAAAATAATTGTGTCTAGTGCCAGTGCCAGAGAAGAGCCAAACAAAAATTTAAAGTCTTATTCTGACTGCATTATCCACAGGTAGGAAAAGAAGGGCATGGGCAAAGAAAGTGCATCCTACCCACAGCAGAACACTAAGACAAAGGGCTGCTTGAGCAGAAGAGTGAGTTAAGTCAATCATTCTTCTAAGGTACTTTTTAAATAGAAGTTCAGCAGCCACATGGCAGGGGTGTCAAAGCTGCAAAGGAGTGGTTGTAGAAGTGGGTAAGCTGCACGTTTGTTCACTCTCTCCTTCCTCCCCTACTAGCACTGCTTGGCATGGTGCAAGCTTGTCTTGTGCTGGGAACACAGCTGCCTTCTACTTCCATCCCACCAGCCTTACTCAGGGCAGGGCAACTTTTTCCAAGTGACTTGACTGGCATAACAAGACCTTGGACCATTAGGCTTTGTTATTGCTGTTGTGGTGGCCTAACACACCTGTGAAATTGGTCCACCACTGAGCTACAGGTTTCTGAATTCACATTAATTTTTTTTTCTTCTTTTCTGAACAGAGAAATAGTTTGAAAGAGAGAAAATTATGCAGAAAGAGGAAGTTTTCTCATGCCAGAGAAGACGACAGTACAAATATCTATTCTAGTAGAAGAGAATAAATAATCACTTCACTAATATGAATGAAGGAACAAGATGTAAAGAAGACAACACAGCTGTCAAATACCATCTTTTAATCCTTGAATGTTTTTAGAAATTGCACAGCCATAGTTTCTATCATAAAGAAAGACAAAATCAACCAAAACTTAAGAAACTACAAACCCTTCTTTACCTCTCTTAATATCATCCAGCTGAGGCTCTGGTGAAGGATTATCCTTCAAAGGAGAAGTCTTAGGTCCAACTGCTGGCTTGGTTGGGGCTCTGAACTGTGCAGGAGGCTGAGATGCTCGGGCAGACTGTTGCTCTATTCGGGCTTGGATCTTACTGCTGCCCTCTGCTCTGAAGAAACAACCAGACACATTCAGCTGTACTGTGTAACTATGACTAGCTTTTTCAATATCCTTGTGCTAATGCATCATCTGTGACTTCCTTTTGTACAGAGCTCTACTTTGTTTTACAAAGATGAAGAGTGAATTACAGCTTTCTGTACGCAACACTTACTTTCAATAACAAAGAAACATATACACTGCAACACTCTTACAAAATGTATTTTCAAATCCAGATGCGGTTCAGTGATGCCAAATTCTTACTTGAACAACAATGAAGGCTTTAATTTAGCAATTGGTATTTGTATTTTTTAAAAAAGAATAATCAATCATAGTAATTTAAAGTAACTACAAATCCATTCACAACTAAATCCTGCTTAAAACAATCACAGCAAAAGAAACAATTTTCTCACTTGCAATTAAATCATCTCAAACTGAACTCTCTTAGAGGTCAACTTGACTAGAGTAATCATCCTTACTGCTAAAGACAGCATACAAGCACTTAATTCATGGTTTTTATCCATCCCCTGTTAGCCCTTCAACACAGTTTAAGCCGTTTCCTTAGTGGAAAATAGTCTCCAAAATAACACTGTGCCAACCTGTTCAATTCAAACCAGGTATTTCTGCCTTTTACTAAGCTTCTGATGTGATTGAGATTGCAGAACAATGAATACCCTTGACAGAAAAAGAAACACAAAAAACCAACCACAATCCCAAAATAGGTGCCTTTACAGTACACCATAATAAGGTTAAAGGGTATGGTGTATTTATTGCATAACACCAAAGTCTTTGGGGTTATGACTTCATGCAGTGCAGCACAGAGACAGCTTATGGATTTTAGAGCTCAGTTTCTGTTCTAGGAGGGTCCCAGCTCAGCAGTGTTACACTTTCTGTCTGGAAACTAATCCCACTGCAAGGTAAGTTAAATTAACCCATGTTGAACTTCCTGGGAATTCACCTGAACCACCTGTGGTACCAGAGCTGGTACATGGAGCATTTACTGGGCTATCTCTATGCCTCAGTGAACTCTAGATTCAGCCTCACACAGAACCCCTCTTCATTCATCAGTGACAAGCAGCTGTTGGATACTGCATTAATGCAGCTTACAGTCTATCTGCAGCAGAAGTGAGGAGTTGGGAAGATGCTCACTGTATCAAGTGGAAGGTGAAAGCCAAAGATTTCCAGTATTAATTATGCTCTTGGAACTACAGATGGTTTTATGTGGAGTAAGTTCATTTACTCCCCTGTGAATGTCATCAAGGTGTTAACACTAAAAGCCCTGTTCCCACAGAGTGTCGACACATCATTAAATATCAGAGTAGCCATGGAAAATAAAAGGCACTTCTGATCTAGAAAATCAATGACTTTGCAAAGCACTATTCATCAAAACAGAGATCCCCAAATTTTTTACTACCCTCCCTCTGCCTGAGAAAAATTGAAGTGTTTTTCCCCATACCAGACTCAGAACTCAGTGGAACCAAACATCTCACTGAACTCAGGCCCTCCTGCACTTACTGCTCCCTTCTGACTTAAGCTTCTCAGACAAAGTCCAGCAGAACTGAAATTGGGAATTCAAATCTCATCTCTGATGTGCTCATATTCACTGGACAAGATGAATGCTCCATGGATGAGTTTTCACATCACTGACTCAGAGGAGTGTTACAGTCCATTTACTTTGAACTCAAAGAGTTCTTGGCAAACATCCAGCCAACTATCAATGAGCTGCAACTGACATTTCTAGTAGTTTAAGCAATAAATATATTTATTCTGCAGTATATAATCTATACTGCAATAAAGCATTTCTTAATGTAAAACTTCTAAACTTAAATTTAAGAGTGTTTTCTTCACAAGACATTTGAATGACTGCTTTCTCTTCAGATCTCAACCTGTGGTTCAGTGATGCTGAAAGATCCAGACGTTTCAGGTACTTGCAGAGCAATAGGACTGCTAAAAACCGTTCCAGCTGCATACTTTGTAGCATTTGTGCAGCAGAGTAAGAGTATTGGGTCAGAAAGGATTTCTGGCTTCATCAGTTCTTCTAGGTAAAACACCATAACCATTATTTCTACAGCTCTGCCCACCTTCACCAGCTGGAGGCTTTGTACCACTTAAAATATTGCTTATCCAATATGGGAATGAGTGTTTCTTGTTCCCTAAAATTATATTATTGGAACATCACGACTCCCACAGAAAGCTGTAGGGAACAAACCTAGAAGGTCCAATAATCCTTTTGATAGTCTAATATTTTCATGGGTCTTTTTGGCTAACTAGAGATTCCTAAAACACATTCCATCCTTCAGCCAGCTCCTAAAGCCTCAAATCATCACAGGTGTTTCACTGCAAACTATAATTATGTCATTTCAGCAGTGGAGAATTTACAAATTCTTTACTCTTGGATTCACATTCCTATTTGCATTTTTAGGCATGATAATTGGCCATGTAAAGCTACAGCTTAGTAATTAAACATCACTACAAAATACGAGAGTTCTGTTTCAAAACCCAGTCTTAATAAAAAACTTCAGCAACAATTAATCCTATTAAGAACCCTGTCCCCAGATTTACCTTGTTTTCTTGACTTGAATGCTGCTACTAAGTTTTTCCAGCACATATTCCCCAGTGTCATGATTGATAATAAGCACACAGTCCTTCTGATACGGCCTTTTATTTCCTTTAAAGACAGTCATTGGTGGAGTTGAACCCTGGTACAAAGAAAAAGCACATATTTGTTTGGTTATATTACCCTGTCCAAAAATTGATGTATACTAAGAGAAAATAATATATGTACTGTTCTGAAAAAGAGGCTAAGCACTTAATGTTTAGTTCCTACAGAAACTATTCATTCATGAAGAGAAAAATGCAGAGAAAATGTGCAGTCGATCAGACATTTCCTCATAGCAATATTATGCCTTTCATCATTTTAAGTGTCTCTGCAGTGACAAAACATCTTCTCCATGGCTGCCTTTATTTACAGCTCTCATTCCCAAAATGGCAGCATAACTAAATTTGCATAGCTGTCCCTGACAAGTATCAGAAATCTTCTTGATGTTTCTGCCCTGGAAATCATGGGTTTGGATAAGAAATAAAGTTCTAATTATTTGTGTAGCAGAACTATTGCCCAGGGAAATATGAGGTCAATTGAAAAATAATTTAAACTGCATCATATATTTTACATAAATATATATGGCAGTATTTTCACACTGGATTACAAGCAATTGTCACTTACAAGCTATGTAAGAACAGCTGCCTTCTTCAAAGTCAGATTAGCATTCATATGTCCATGCAGTTATATTGAAATGCCTTCTCAAAGGCAAATGGGGTATTTTGATGCTCTCCAGAGAGTCCCCAAGTCCACACAACGCTGCACAGAGCCTTAAAAGTCTAAAGGCTTAGACTGGGAAGTAATAAAGGCAACAAACTCATGTAGTAGTGCACACTGGCTGACTGGTAATGCTGAGATTCTGCTCGGAAGTACTGCATCCACGCACAGGCTGGTTCATACACCTGGTTTTGAGGTTACAGCCAGCTGGATCCATGGTCTATCGGCACGGATACACACCTGGCCATGTCAAAAAGCTGTTACTCAAGGGGTTATGTTCTCAGCTATGAAACATTCTTAGGCTTCTCTGTAATGTATAGATACTGTATTTAAAAAAAAGTTTTTAAAAATAAGTGTTTGTTCATACACACCTTTGCACATAGGAAAGCAAACGAAATCAGGGAGCAAATGAAAAAACCTTGCACTCTCCTATATTTTATTCTGCGTAGCAAAAATGAACAATCACATTTTAACTACTCTGAAAGCAATTCCTATTCTTCATGTTGCTAATAGAGAGAATATATTTGAATTTAAAATAGGTTCTGAACAGTAAGTGTGAAAAATCTGAGTTCCTAACAAAGACACAGTAAGAGAAATTCAGAAATATGATTCAGAAAGGATGTCTCAAGAAAGTCTAGTCTTCAAAGACATGTTACATTTTTACCATTCCTACATTTAAGAGAGGAAAGCAACATTTAAGAGAGTAAAAAGAAAGCTGAAAGTCAAATCCTGCTTGCTGTTGACAACTAAGCCAGGAAATGCATAATGCACAAACGTAATGAAATTTGATCAACCATTTTGCTACCCAGAAGCCTCCTAACACAGCAAAGGCTGTGGTTTTGGTTAAACAATAAGCAGAAATGTAAATGCTTAAGCAAATTAAGTCCCACTTTTCTACTTAAAACTAAATGTTTAGGGTTTATATTAGTGCCTAAATAACAGTGGCTTATGCATTTTGCTGATTACAGGACAGGATTGTTTTCACCTGTGAGGATTTTTTGCCTGACAGAGTTCAAGAAGCACTTGGACAATTGCTCTCAGGCACATGGTGTAATTCTTGGGATTGTTTTGTGCAGGGTTAAGAGCTGGATTTTGATGATCCTTTTGGGAGGCCTTCCAACTCATGATAGTTTATGATCTTCTTCTGTGGTACTCTAATAAACAGAAATTTTCCCTTCCCCAATCCAGACTATTTTTCAAATATTAAAGTTACTAAATCCGCATGTAGAAATAGTACTTCAGTTTAAGCTGCCAGAGACACCAAAATATTTCCACCAAACAAATTATCAGAAACATTCCCAGGGATTAGGCAATTTCAAAAAGAAAACCTCAACTCAGAATCTGAATCCTATCCAATTGTTGGACAACTGGGAAGCAAAGCAGCATCCAAGAAATTCAGTGAAACTTGTCAGGATGAAACCTCTCATTCTTTTCCAGTTTGCCTAGTGCTTTCCAGCACTCTGTCCAGAACACAGGCAGCACTGCCTTGGAACAACATACACAGAGTGGCTTGGCTGCCTCAGCCTTTGGAGAATACCATAAGCTCAAGGCTGTTCATACTGAGGGGAAGAGAATCAAATTAAGCTCCTAAGTACAGAGATTTGGAAAGGAATATTACAAGTGATGCTGCTCAACACAAAAAATGAATGACTAACACTGTTTCCAACTAATGCAAGATGAATGTTCCTGTTAGTTGTGGTGTTACCTGCTCTCCAGTAGCACTACCATGCTCATCATTTTTATAGACAAAAACCAGTATGTGACCTCCTTCAGCAGGACTGAAGGTGACCAAAGCCATATAAAGAACAGGAGCAGGGTGAAGCAGGCTACAACTTCATTCAGTGAGAATTATCACAGTACCGTCACCTACCAATTAAAACCACAGGCCTGCTGGGATGAACAATACCAAAAGGATCTGACACACGGCTTCCAAACTGATTGGTGGCCCCCTGCAGCTACCAGACCCCTTGATGTCTGTGAATTCTGGTTTATTGCCTTGACACATAGCATTAACTTCAGCTAATAAACAAATCCAGTTCCAGCACACGAGCACTTTCTTTTGTTGTGGTAAGGAAACCACTGAATCTTCAACCACAAACCAGCTGCACCTATAAACAGATGGATCACTTGTTTTATTGCTGTTTGACCATAATGCTCACACAGTACCTCTTTATGGAATCATTATGGACGGAAGAGGATGGGAAACTACTTCATGGCCACTCACCAGGACTGCCCCCTTGCTTCCATTGATAAAGCTAAAGGCAGGCAACCCTCTATGGCCTATCTGTACACGGTTGAGTAAGGGCAGGAACATGCTTACAGGTCTGCCTGCGGGTTCTGAACATCCAACTTTGACTGAAGCCCAAGTTACATTGCCTTTCTTCAGCAAGCAATAGCACTAAAAATGGATGGGAAGCAACTGTACAGCTTCAGCTAACAGTAAAAGTCTTCTTGTCTTTCAAGGAAGAGTAGGAAGGAAGGAATCAAAAGTAAAGAACAATTTGGCAACCTTACAGATATAGCCCATTAAAAAGATCCAACTGCACAGTCCTTTCCTAAGGTAACAAACTGCAAGTCTGGCTGCTTAAATATTGAACCCACAGTGTTAATAAAGAAAGTGAAAATAGCATTTACATTAGACTGTAACAACACTGCAAATCTGTTAGAGAGTAAACAGGGGCACATATGTAACAGACTTACCGGAATATGTGGCAAAGTGATGGTAACATCATCTCCTTTGCCCACCTGGAGGTCCCCTTCACAAGATGTATCAATCGATGCTGGCTTAAAATCATCTAAAGAGGAAAACAATTGTGATTACACTTGTTAGAGTCTCCAGAAGCATCAGCATGCCCTGCAAAGAGTCACCATACATTTACTGTGATTATAGTGAACGCTAAAACACACACTAGTGTTTACAGCAGGGGTGGAATAACACACCAATACATTGTGTCTATACGTAGCAACCCAGTCAGTGGTGGTACTGTATTCCAAACTTCCTTTTTAAAATGGAAATAAGGTTCTAGATCTTGTGTTTGAACACCAAAAGCAGACTTCTCCAGACCCCAGGTTTTGAGTGCCACTTGGTTTCACAGGCAAGTGTAAAACTGTACCAATCAAACTCAAGAGAGTAACAACTTCCAAAACCCTGGACTCTGCTTAGCTCTTGCCAGTTCCAAACCTGAGGACACTCTCTGTGACAAACACTAATTTAATGATACCCACTCATTGAGTCTTACTGATATTTCAGGTTCTTTAACAGCCATCTGCCTCCACAATAGTGCTAAAAGCTCCACATGGGTGGAGGAGATCTCAGCTCACACTGATGAGGAAAGAAAGAGGTGCTGATCTTACTTCAGCAGTCCCCATGCTGGTCCAAAGCCACTGTGGACAGAAAGCATCAGTAAGGGGAGGCACTGTACTGGCTTTAAACTAACACTTGTTTTAGGTATTTTTGCTCTGTTGCAAAGAATGCTTTGTCTCCCAACCAAGGCACTTCTGATTAATCTATTCGTTTGAACTGAGAACATTTTAAGTTAAAAGTATTTTCCCCTCATTATTCTGTTGTGCTGGTGAGCCATAAAAAAACAAGAAAAAAACCTATCAGAACCTCTAATACCTTGAGAGAGGATTTAGACAAAGTGAAATAAAATCACATAGATATAGGCTAGTTTGCTTTGTGTTTTGTTTTTAAAAGAAGCGTGCATTCAATTCTAGCATCCCTGCATCTGAAGAGGCGCAATTATATTCACAATCAAGGCTTTTAATTACTGCATTAGTTATGAAATTAATACCTCAGAACAAATTTAAAATATAATTCCACTATGAAAAACACATTTCCAGGGAAAAAAACCCAAACCCTGGCTTGTAATAAATTCTCATTAAGAGGATGTTAACGTTTAATTGAGTTTTACTTTGACAGCACAACAAGCAGAATCAGACACACTTGACTTAATCCTCATGCCTTAACTGCCAGATCAAATCATAGCCTTCAATTTCATCTGAGCAATCTGTTTCTAGCTATTGTTTCCCACCTACTTTATGTGCAAGCTTGCTAAATAAAACAAACCAGCTGTACAAGAGCTAGTGTCTTTGCCAAGACGGGATCAAGAGTTTCAACAGCACAGTAACTAACTTAATAGGAGTATCACTATCAGATTTCTTTCTTAGGTATAGCAATATAGAGTTACTCTAAACAAACACTCAAGTAATTGTTTCCATTTTGTTAGCCCATGCTTGGCTAATCCTCACGTAGATCAAGAGCACACACTTCCCTCCAAATACACCCACAGCTCTTTTCCCAAAAATCAAATGTTTTTAAGATGTTTTCCAAGGATAATCCTGTTTCTCAGTATAGTATTTCAAAGTCATTACGTAAAGGAATGAAGTATTTTAAGAAGGTCGAAACAAATGTAGCTTACAAAATCCTCTCATTGTAGTTTGTGTGAAGAGGATTATGGAAATAATATAGTGTTTGGATCCTAGATAAATCATTCCAGACCAACAGTTAGGGAAAAAAAAAAACACAAAAACAAGACAATGAAGAAACCTCATTTGAAAGTCACAGATGGAAAATGGAGCATTTAAAAAAATCTTCTGAAATAAAACTGCATTCTTCCAGTTGTAATCTGAAGAGCTTTGGCTTTGCAATCCCTTAGGAAATTGGTTATTGAAGCACTTTCCATTCTAGAAATCCAGTATACTCCCACCTGGATATGGCTTGGGTTTAATTGACATAGGATCAGGCACTCAGGTGACCAGTATCACTGAAACTACTATTTGTGGTGTATGAATATGGGCAATGAGACCAGGCCTATATTTGTACATCATAAACCAAAATACCCTACTGTTTTCTGTATAAACTCCCCACTTTCATAGAAAACTACCGAATTATAAGTTTAGAATTCTTTACATTTACTCTTGATGGTATACCAGTCATTTTAGTAAAATAAACCTGGACTTGTTTTGCTCAGATTCCTTGCCCACAGAATTCAAGTACAGGAATACAGTGAGTTCCTCTTCAAAACAATCTACCTCAGGATTTATCTTGCATTTATTAGGCATTACTGTACTTTCTGCTTGCTTTCCTGGGACAGCGATTTATGACAGCTGCCTGGAGTCGGGACAGCCAGGGACAGGTTTACTGGGCAGACGTGGACAGGTCACATTGCTTCATCATGAAAATACCCAGTTAAAAATCGAACTCCGGCTGGTACCATTGCCTCTCCAATCCTGCAATTAACTGCCACAAAGAGAACAAAACCAAATGGCAAAGTCACCCCCTTATGGGGGGAACTCTTTATGCTGCCAAGCCATTAATGACAAACTTTCTCAAGCTGTTCCTTCGGCTTGGCCTGCCTCGCTCAAACCTCCTCCCTGCCAGCATCCACCTTCCCCTTCTTCCCGGGTCGGACCCTTCTGTGGGGAAAACACTCGTGGAGAGGAAAGACGGGCGCCGACGGAGCGGGAAAGGGGGGAGACGGGTGCTGGAGGGGCAGCAGGGAAAGGTGGGCAGAAGGGCGCTGAAAAGGGATGGGGGACGATGAGGGGGCACGAGGGAAGCGGGTGAGAAAGGCTGAGCGGGGGCCAAGCCCCGCGATGGCGGAGCCAAGGAGGCGAGCAGGGCAGCGGGGCGGGCGCGGCAGAAGGAGCAGCGCAGCCGGGGGACGGGACGGGACGGGGAGGAAGGGGCGGCCGCGGGGGAGGCGCTCACAGCGGATGGTGTGGAAGGAGGCCTTGGGCCGCCGCTCGAAGCTCTCGCCCAGCTGCAGCGGGTGCTCCTCCTTGTCCAGCAGCGAGTTCGCCGAGCCGTTCATGGCCCCGCTCCCGGCCCGGCCGGTCCCTTCCCTCTCTTCCGTGCGCTGCCGCCCGGCGTCCTCCCGGAAATTCTTGACTTTCCCTTCCGGGAAGCCTCTCCGGGGCTGGCGGCGGGTACGGCGGGGCGAGGCAGGGGCCCGGGGCCGGGCTGGGGCTGCTGCCCTGGGGAGGGTCCCCCGGGAGGTGGGAGCCTGGCGCTCCCCGCCCTCGGCAGGGCAGAGCAGGGAGGGCAGGAGGGGCTTTTCTTTCCTTTACTCCCCTGCCGGGGTATCCAAGCCCCGGCTACTCTGGGGCAGGAGCTGCTAGAGGGGAGCCGGTTCCGTGTGGAGGGACCGGGGGAATCACACAGCGGTGTTACATGTTTGTGGTCTTAGCTCTGGATGAAACACATTTAAAAGGCTCTTTAGCCTAAGCATGGGCTGTTGCAACTGAGCTTATCATCGCGCTGCCTTCCCACCACGGCAGGCGCGTCACTGGCAGGACGGGCTCGCGTTTGTTTGTTTCCCTCGCGCGTTCTATGATGAAATAATGGAGCGTGCCTAGAAGATGGGCGTGTGTAGAAACATGGCAGAAATGTTGCTGAATAAGTTTTTCTTTGTTTGTTTTGAAGATATGCTCTTCTTGAAGAGACATCCTTTCAAAGGAGCCTCTTCTCCATAACCTCTTCTGCTGTTTTTGCAGGGAAAGGGGCTGTGTCTGGGACACTGGATGAAATTCTGACAGTTCTTTTCTTCATTTGCTTGCTTCCGTGTTTTATGTTTGTGTTTGTATCATGACACATATATATCATGATAGCATCATATATAGTATCTATAAAATGTTGATATATAACACATATAACACGTTGATCTGTGTATACATTCTACGATACATCTGTGTATACATAGATCAATATCTGTACATTCTGTGATACATCTATGATATACATCATGGAATGTATTTTATCTTACGATAAAAGTGAAGTACTACTCTTGTTTGGTTGGTTGGTTTTTTTATGGTGTGTATTGTTGTGTTTTTCTCATTTCCTTTTTGGTGAATTTACATCAATGCCTGGCTCTGGGCACTGATGTCCACGAGTGGTGTGTGTTTGCTGCCTGGGCTTCCCTGGGAGTTACTGGGCCATGCAGGATTTAATTCGCATCTTCCATCATCCAAGATCTGCGCATTTATGACAAAGCAGATGTCAGAACCAGTTTAACATCAGAGGAAATACTTGAGCCCCTTCCCAGCCTACGCAAAGCTTGTTTTGTTAACTTCTGAAAATAAAACAACCTGTGAGAACCCGTGTGAATCCTCAGGAGGAGGCAGTGGGAGGAATGCTGACACAGGCCAGCTCTGGGCATTTCGGCTTTGTTCTCTTTAGGTGATGTGGTGTTAGAAATGGTGTTGTTTTCAGCAGTGTTTTCTCACAGAGCTGAGAGCAGGAAGGAGAAATGCTAACATGAATACACTTTGTTTCATTAACTTTAATGTGACTTTTAAATGTCATCTGTTCTTCAGTTACCTTTTTTTCTGAAGTGTTCTAAGTGAGGTTAATGAGAAACAAAGCCCTTGCTTTCCCTCTCAGGTCTCTTTTAGTGAAAATAAAGTTAGAGCTGCACCATCTTTTTCTTGTTGGGTAGCTTTCTAGGATGCAGAGGGAAGACCAGGAGACTCTGAAGTGTGTTTTTTAACTTTGACATCAGTGTGATGATATATACAGTTCTTAGTTTAGATGAAGATTCTCTGAAATTAAGAGAAATCTAGTGACATGTAAGTCCATCAGGTAGGACAGATCACTAAAGTTGTAGTAAGTGCATAATGTAATTATTTCTCATTTTTAATTCTGCTTCTAGATCTTCACTTATTTTACTTAAGTGATGGAACCATACAGTAAAGAAAAGAAATCATTCTTGAGTCTTTGGTGTTCATGTTTGTGTGAAAGAATCTAGGATGTTCCAAGAAAAGGCATCAACCAATTGCTTAAATATCGTAACAACATCTACTGAAGATGGTGCTTTCCAAAAAAAAGGCCATAGTGCTCGAGTCCTTACCCCAGAAGAAGCAGAAAAACTGGCAAAAGATCAGGTTTTGGTATCTGAGTTCAAACAACTAAAACTGGAGAAAGAGGCACAGAAGAACTGGGATCTATTTTATAAAAGAAACAGCACCAACTTCTTCAAAGACAGACATTGGACAACCAGAGAGTTTGAAGAGTTAAAGGCATGTCGTGAGGTGAGATCTGTGCAGTTCTGCTGTAAAAGATGGGATTGTTTCCAGTCAGTTGTTTCCAGGAGAGTTAACACTTAGAACAAAGCCATTTGGGTAAGAGCTGACATGTGTAAAGTTTGCAGTGCCCTGTGTATTTTCTTTTAATATCAAAGATAACTTCTCAGAATCAGATGGATCAGTTCAGTTTCAGTTTATAATTTACTCTTACTGGATAGGGATGCTGTTCATAGCATCCTGGATGTCAAGAATGAAGTCTGGAATATTTGGTTTTTGAGTCCCAAAGTAGACAGCTTGTCTCCCTGTGTGCAAGCTGGTGCACTTCAGTACACTGCTTTAAAGAAAAGCATCCAGAATGGCAGGCTAATTGCTGAGCACAGATAAGGGGAGCAGCCAGATGCATCTGTTGTTCCTTATAGCTGAATAAAAGACAAGACAGAAATGCACAAGTCTGTTGATTACTTAAGGGGTAGATGGCTGAAGAAATATTAATATGTTCTAAAATTATTTATAATGTTGCAGAAATCAGGATGTCTTGGTTTTAGTGTCAGATTAAACAGTGGCTGTCTACTTTGGGTTTTTTGAAGAATCGTAATTAAAATTGATTATAGCTTTTAAAATGCTAGTTGAACAGTGCCTCTGCTCATATGATGAGAAAACAAAAATTATCTGTCTTGTGTTGCTTCCTCCCCAGTTTGCAGATCAAAAACTGACCATTCTGGAAGCAGGCTGTGGGGTTGGGAACTGCTTGTTTCCACTGTTAGAAGAAGACTTGAATATTTTTGCATATGCCTGTGATTTCTCTCCTAGAGCTGTTGAGTTTGTGAAGGTTGGTGTGATATTTGAAACTTCTTCCAGAGTGTTTTTTAGAAGCTTCTAAAATTCCAAATGACTGTAACAACAGACTTCTCTTGGCTGCCTTTTTGTAAGAAGGGTGGAATATGCTTTGCCAAAAAAATTGAGACTGATGCATTTCAGTGGAGATCCTATGTAGGAAGCCAAATCATTGCTCAAGACTTGGCTTTTCAGTGTCAAATTAGAGCATTATGTTATATTACTTGAATGATTTTATGAAGGTAGTGGGTTTTGGGAGCACTACTATGTCTCTGCTGACTGTGCAGTACAAGCAAAATTTGTTTGTCATGGAAACTTGCCCTTACTAGAGGGAGTTCCAAGGAGAACCTTGAAAACAAGGCTGGGAAAATTATTGTTAAAGGATTTTGTAACCTGATTAGGAGTAGGTATGTTTGCACTTAGTTTTGGCTACTGCAGTCCAATGTCAAGCCTTACAGCAGGGCTGGTGGGGACTTTGGGCTTTAGAAGTCTTTATTAAGTTTGTAATCACAGGTAAATTTCTGTATATCTGTTAATTGAAAGCATTGTGACCAAGAACCACAAGACACAGACAGCATTTGTCACGGAAAAGATAGGAAGAAATACCTGTGGCAAAGAGAAGAGCACAGCAGCTCCCTGAGGAGCTGTGGCTGCACCCCAAGATGAGGTTGGGCTGAATAAGTACCCTGGGTTTTGGATTACTTAATGGCATCTGCCTCCACAGCCCTTGCTGAATTTATTTTTTGCCAAGATCGGTTTGGTGGGGGTTTTTTTGGTTTTTTGGTGGGGTTTTTTTTTTTTTTTTTGTTTTTTTTTTTTTTTTTTTCAGCAAAACTGTGGGCTAGGGCAGCCCAGCTGCAGATTATATGACAGGGACTCCAACTGTTTGCAGTCTACCTGAAGCTCCAGAGCTTTGCTTTCATCACCCTGTAATATATAATTTCTTTCAATAGTATTTATGTATTCTTTAAAGAGTGGAAGCAGGGGTAAAAGAGAAATAGTATGTTTTCTGAATTGTCTTAATGCACCTTCCTTCTCGAATTCATGGGAACAGACTACTCTACTAGTTGTAGTTTCACTATTGTAGTTAGCAGCAAAGGATTTCTGATTGAAGTAGCTGCCTGTTGAAAGTTAATATTCTCTTGCCACTTTGTTTTGTGTCTCTCTACTGACCAATT
This sequence comes from Pycnonotus jocosus, assembly GCA_013400435.1. Classification (NCBI taxonomy): domain Eukaryota; kingdom Metazoa; phylum Chordata; class Aves; order Passeriformes; family Pycnonotidae; genus Pycnonotus; species Pycnonotus jocosus. The sequence goes on along the minus strand of VWYP01003271.1, from coordinate 118,800 downwards.
TCACAAGATCTTTAGTTTATTGTAGCAACAAATGCTGTTAATTTTCAGTGAAAGCTTGCTTTTTTAATTTCCCTAGAAAAATGCCTTATATAGTACTGAAAGATGTAAAGTGTTCCAGTGTGATCTTACCAAAGATGATCTTCTAGACAATATACCGCCAGATTCTGTGGATGTTGTCACACTTATATTTGTGCTTTCTGCCATTCATCCTGACAAAATGCATCTTGTCCTGAGGAACATTTACAAGGTAAAACCAGCTAATTTTACAGCCTTTAAAGCACTTTCCTTCTTTTTAGCTCGAATGTCCATTTTTTCTTCTGAGAAAATAACTCTCTTGCAATGGTGATTTTTCATATTATATTCCATAGATGTATTTAGTTAGTTCACCAAGTATGCAGAACTAAAATATACTTTACAGTGTCCTTTTTTTTTTTCTGCTGGTACTGTGAGATTGTTTGGATTGAGGCTTAATTCATGCCATGAGTGTAACAAAGAGGTGTATAAAATATGGCCTTCATGTACCTGAAAGGAAAGATAGAGAGAGATTTTTACAAGAAAGAGCATGTAGTGACAAGGAAAGAGGGAATGGATTCAAGCTAAGAGTGGGTTTAGATTATATAGTAGGAAGAAATTCTTTAGGCAGATGCTGGCACAGGTTGCCCAGAGAAGTTGTGGATGTCTACTCCTGGAAGTGTTCAAGGCCAGGATAGATGGGGCTTTGAGCAACCTGATCTGGTGGAAGTTGTCCCTGTCCATGGCAGGGGTTGGAACCAGTTGATCTTGCAGGGTCCTTCTATCCCAGGGCGTCTATGACTATATGATTTTAAAGCTGTGACTTGGGTTGTATACTATGAATAATGTTTATATATTGCAGAGATGTCTGTGTTCATAAGGTGTGAATGATAGTGAGCCAAAATTAACTTCCAGAGATCCAGTGACCTGCAGTTAGGATGTTGCTGTTATTACTAAAAATATTTGGTAGTGATCACTTGGGGTGATTTAAAAGTGAAGTTTTCAGAATTAATCTAGAGAGACTCACCCCTCCAAGCTGTCTTTGTGAGTTGATAGACTAGGATGGGCCCATCCAAATGGTGGTTTAAATAACCTGAATTGTGATTGTTCTGAATTTTCCTGTGATGTCATATAGCGACTGCAGAGGAAAATAGTCAGCTTTTTTTTAAAAAAAAACTTTTGCATATGTGTGTATTAAAGGTCTTGTATTTTCTGATACTATTTGGCTTATTATCAGTAGTTTGAAAAAGGAATATTAGGGTGGTTTTTGTATATCTTCATCTGTTTTCCAAAATCAGGATTCGTTCTTAGTTCATGCAAATATTTAGATATTTAGGTATCTAAAATCAGCATGGGCAATGTCCATGTATATATAAATGTTAAACTTTTTGTAGCTTGCTTTCTTTACCAAAAAGGGTTTCTTATTTATTTCTTAACATATTTTCTTTCGCCTGTGAAAAAAGAAATGTCACTATATACTAAATTTTATTGTTAACCATTAAACAAAATCAGGTGCTTAACAGGATACTAGCCAATAGAAAAAATGCCCTGATGGGAATTTTTGTTAAACTGTATGTTTTCTTCTTTCCTCTGTGTTTGAAGAGTGTTGCTAATTTAACTGATCAGAACCTAAACAGGTATTCTAAAACTATTTGTTGTCTTTTGTTCATGGGGAAACATTTTTCAGAGTCATTCCAGTTTTTACACAACTTTTTGTTGCACAGGACATGAAATGTATCTATATCTACATCTATACCTATGTATAGATTATTATATAGATATGGATGTAGATATAGATATTTATCTCACTGCTGTATTGCCTGTGTTAGTCTATCTTGTCTTAGTTACCTATGTCTGTATGTGTACACAAATAAATATACCTATATATGACTAAATCTGTTTAGCTTATTAAAGCATGTGTGTATTATGTGACAGGTGTTAAAACCAGGCAAGTGTGTCCTGTTCCGAGACTATGGCCTGTATGATCATGCAATGCTCAGGTTTAAATCCAGCAGCAAACTTGGGGAAAACTTTTATGTCAGACAAGATGGGACAAGATCGTATTTTTTTACTCAAGGTAAGACATGCTGTAGAGTGCTTTCTTTTCTGTGAATCTTCTGATTAAACTTTCTCCAGGGAACTGCCAAAATGCCCATGGAAGCTATATTTTGTGTGGCTGAACTGTTAAAATGTAGTTTATTTTGTTTACCATCCTTTCTGGGAAGAAGCATTTATTTAGACTGGCAGAACTTCATGGAGCACTTTCTTGTTTACAAGCTTGTTGTATGTGCTGTAATTCTCCAAGAGCAGCAGTTTCTGAATTTGCTGAATTTCATTCAGATGTGTTACCTAAGGTGAAAAGACCTATGTTCAGTAAGAGAATTGATCATCTTCATGAAGCAAGTAAGCAGTTCTTTTGGCATCATTCTTTGTGAAGGGCTATTTCTGGTGAGCAGGATGAGGCCTATTGACTTCTAAAAGCAGAACCACGACTGCAGCGCTGAGAAGCTCGTGCGCAAATCCTGATGAGACAACACTGACTAGCTGTGGCCCCTCTGTCTTCTAGAGTTTGTTTTTTAGTGAAGACAATGCAAAAACCCATTTCCATGTGATGCAGTATTTAGATTTTGTTCAATGCTCATTATGGTTTAGGAGGAGGGGTAGTTATTGCAGTTTACTGGTGGCGAATTTGAAGCACAGAGACATGAAGGGATTTGCTTCTACTCTCTCAATGAATTGGGATTATAGCTTGGATATAGCTTCTAACTCCCAATTCCTCATGCTAAACTCATTATTCCCCCCTATCACTTGTAGAGCATTGTGTGATAAGAGCTGTGAATTTATTTCTGTGGGGCTCTTTGTTTTTAGTGTAAAGCAAAATACAGCCGCTGAAGAGACTGATTTGGAGCCAAGTAAATATTATTCATATTTTATGCCATAACATATTACCTAATTGCTTCTGATAGATAAAAACCATTAATCTTGTCTGAGCTCCCCCTATTCTTCATAGGACAATGATGAAATCTAAGATAATGCAGGCTGTGCTACAGCTTCATTGAAGCATTTCTAGAACTGTTATTTATTGAGTGATTTTTATTTCTGTTTAAACAGTTAGCTCTTACAAAGAGAATGGATGCTAAAGGGAACAAATAAGAGACTGACCTAACTGTGGGATTTTAAATCTCATTTCTATTGTGTTTTAGAATAGTTTCTGAATGAGAAGTTCCTTGCTAGTTAGTATGCATGTTTCCCTTGGGAGAAGAATTGAGGTAGGGACAAGGAAGAGGAAGGAAGGAGAAAAGAGAGAATTTATTTTATATTGCTCATGTCAGCAATTTTTTCCTTGAGCTGATCTGTGTCTCTCTCACACCTCTACTCCCATTTTTAATCATTATGATCTCATTCATTTCACAGATTTTCATATAAACATTGCTTAATGCTAGAGAACTCTTTTGTTACTGGAGACATGACTCCCATCATTTCCACAGAGGTTGCAACTCTTGCTATTTTTCATTTCTTTAGTGCTACAGTGGTACAAGTACAAGTACACCAAGTAATTGCTGCATGGAGTGATTTGAATGATACTTATTTATAATATGTCTGGCCTCAGATAACAACATGGAACTTTTTCCATGGGAAAAAAAAACCCCATTCTTCTACTCTTTGAAATAATATTAAATTTGTGGAGGAATGCATGGTTGTAGTTTTGTATTATGAAATATGTGCAACTTCCTTACAATAACATTTCAATGGGTCCACAGTTGAGTGCTGTTTATTTATATTTCATTGGTGTGGGTCCCCCATTTTACATGAACACGGGATCTTTACAGCCATGGTGGGCTTGGGTTGATACAATCCTGCAGTGCCACCAAAGTGGATGGCCTCATCTTCCTCAACACACCATCTCTTGTGGTGCTTCCTGTACCCACATGATCACTGTTTCATCAAGCTAATCCCCCTGAGCAGTGAAAAATGCAGGGTCTTTATTTTCTATCAAGTAACACAAATTCAGAGCAGCTTAAATTTGCTGTGAAATTTAATACTGCCTGAAAAAGTGAATTGAGGTGCGGAAAAGGAAAAATGATAATTTTTAATTAACATGACAAGTCAATAGCATGAGCAGACCTTCCTGCTGCACAGGTCACCCTGTTTGTGAGGTGCTTCTGCCTTCCTTAAGGCAGATGTGCTTTGAGTAAAATTTTTTGTTTATGGAAAATACTTTCAGTTCAACTTGGTAGAGTCCTAGTAGCACCGTATCCTCTTTGCTGTTTTGTCAGTTTTTCTGTTGAGCAATTGCATGTAACATAGGGTGTTATTCTTCCCTGAGCAGAGATGCATCTGCACAGCTGGATTACCTTTGAAATATTTATGGTGAGTGATGTATTCAGCTAGTGAAGGTCAACTGCACAAAGGGATGCTGCACTGGTGTCAGTCACAATGAGAATGACAAGGCTTAATAAAAATAAGAGATGTGGCAATTTTTGGAAATTGAACTGCATAACTAGCTTAAGGCCCAGTTTTACAAGCTGTTTTGCTTAGGTTGATGTTTCTAAAGGAGATCTTTATTGATTTTTATTCAGCAGTCTGCCCACATAGAGCAGCTTGAAATCTGAAGGCCTGTGTGATTTTCACGCTGTAACACACAAGAACATATGCTTACATAAATGCTGTCTGGTGTTTTAAAAATAGCTTAAACATAATATTTCATCTCTTTTTTTTAAATTCTCTTCTAGAGTTCTTATCTCAGCTTTTCAAGGCTGAGGGATACGAGCAAGTGGTCAATGAATATGTGCAGCGAGAAACTGTGAATAGAAAAGAAGACTTGCGTGTTCCAAGAGTTTTTCTTCAAAGCAAATTTCAAAAGCCTTTCAGTGAGACATAAGTTCTTGCTGATTAGCAACAGCATTGCCTGATGGAAATGGAAGCTAGCACATAAGCTGTGTGCTCATCTTTCTGGTGAACCAAAAATGATGGCATCCAGTACCTCTTGTTGGTTTCCATCCTAGGGTACAGAGTATGAATGCTGTTTCTAATTAAATTTTAAGACTGTTTAGTGATGCAGGCAACTTGTTGAGCATCTGTACTCCTATTTCTAAAATAAAACCTGTGCAACTTTGTTGGAGGATCAGGTGAAGCATATAAATAAACTTCCATTTTTATTAAAAACTGTTTTAAATAAGTATCCTGTGTTTCCTGTCACTTGTGATTTTTGAGGCTTGTTAAAGTTAGAATATTTCATTTACTTTAAATACTTGTAGGGCTTCTGAGTGTACTTTCTCAAATACAGCAATGAAACAGACTCAGTGAGCAGTATGGTGTGAGTATACTACCTTAGTATTTTAATAATGGTATATTTTTAAAATGCTTGGCATTTAGATCTGTAAACAAATGTTTAAGTAAGATCCTAATTTATCTGATTTCATGCCTGAAGAAGCAAATTAGTGGATCAGGTTTTATTTATCCCTAATTAATTTAAGATGTTTTTCATTTAATGTGCAGAAATATTTGAAGTTTTGCATGTAATTTTCCTGTTTGAAACTGAAAGCAGCAAGTTGGGAGTACTTTCTTTGGTATGAAGTGTAGTCTGCTCCTTCTTTCCTGGGCAGAGGTCTTAATTCCTTTCCATCACTTTAAGGAAAGTTGTGTTGGCCTTTGCTCTTCCTGCCACTGAAAGGTACTGTTCCTGCTGCAGACATAAGTGCTTGAAGGAACTTCATCCTTTCCTCACAGCTCTTTGCACTGTGGCACTTTGCACTGCAGGACCATTTCTGTGTTCTTGGATGATGTAGTTTCAAAATCATGCCTGGGTCTTTAACCTGCATTTTGAACAGCTGCACTGCAGCAGAGGAAGCCCAGGAGCACCTGGTGAGTTGTGCAATGGCCTGTGCTGATCCTGTGTAATGTACACAGTTTGCAACAGGAGACATTCCAGTGAAATACTGAGGGGGGAGATCAAATACAGGGCCCAGAGAAGTTGTGGAGCCTTCATTCTTGGGAATGCTGGCCAAGGCTTTGAGCATCCTGTACCTTTGAGGGTGGCCCTGTTCTGAGCAGAGATTTCATCTCTGGCTGTATACACGAGTATGTGATTGCTTGACTCAAGCTGTCATTCCACTGGACTTGTGTGTTGTTAGATGACTGAGTCATACACATCTGATATGGACCAGAGGTGACTTCTTCCCTCTGTTCATGACAAGATATAATAATGATTTTTTTCCCCAGGCTCTTAACACTCAGGTGTATGTGAATGAAACAAAAGAAGTAATAATTTTTCAGCCTGAAGCTTAATGTTGCAAGTTAACCAGTGAATTTTTTAAAAACAAATTGGAGCTGCTAAAGGTCTTATTCAGTTGATATGATTAGAAATAAATTTGCAACAGATCACACATCTTTGGCCTCAGAGGAAAAAATGCTTAAATCACTCACAATTCTCCTAATGACTCTTTAAGGAGGGTTATTACATGTCATCTCCTTTTTTTATGGAGAGTATTATTCCAGAGATTTACGCATTGCTGGCCCCTGCTGTGCAACCCATTAGCTCTTTCTGCCATGCTGGTAATAAATATCTAGTCACACTTACAGTAAATGAAAAGCTATGCTAAAAAGGGATATAACAATGACAGCACTGTTCTAGTCTGAGCTGTCATTATTTGGTGGCTTTCATCAGCACATGTTCATCTCTAGCACAGCAGTTTTGCAATGACCACATGCAGTCTGAGCTCTGTTGGTGTTTAGTGGGGTTTGCAGCCTGTAACTCCAGTGCCTTTCAGGACTGGAGTCTTGGTCCTTTTGGAGTATACAGCACATAAATGAGGCTGAAGGAATGCCTTATCATGGTGCTGTGTGCTTGTCATCTTATGCAAAGGCAAGTGCAGTGAAGTGTTCATCCCCAAAAGGAAATGAGATGTAGACAAGAATCAAAAATAATAATCAGAAGACCTGAGTCAGCCCAATAGACTTAGCTGCAGACAGCCACTAAGTTCCTTTTTACACTGAACTATTGCCAGAACGATAATACATGTTTTTGTGTGTATTTCTTCAGTATTTCCATGTACACTTTTTGTGTAGCAGCATAAATGGAGAGCAGTATTTCTAACTTTTTATTATATCTCATTCAGTCTCATTTCCAGTCAGACCTGCAAAATAAAGTAGCATGCATTAATGACCCTGCCAGAAAGATCTGCTATAGTTCTCATAAAAGCAGATGTTATTTTGAGATGAATAGTCAGAAAGGTTAATTTGGTTTCTATGACTCTGCTTCTGTGGACTTTAAATCATGGCAGTCTTTTTCTAACTGTGGTAAAGTTTGAGGAAGTTGAGTCAGCTTTAAGAAATTCTTGCCTCATCATGTGAGACATAGCAACTGATGGGGTGCATGTGGTTGCTGTAGTGCTGAGTAAAGTGGATCCACTTCCCCCAGCTCTTCAGCCTTTCCAAGCTCAAGTAAGCTCACCAGCAGCACATGCCAAGGATACCTGTACTTTGTATCCTTACTTGCAGCAACTGCAGTGATAGGACAAGGAGTCACTGTTTCAAACTGAAAGAGGGACAATTTAGGTTAGATATATGGAAGAAATCCTTTACCATGAGGGTGGTGAAGCACCAGAACAGGTTGCCCAGTGAAGCTGGGGATGCTCCATCCCTGGCAGTGTTCAAGGCCAGGCTGGATGGGGCTCTGAGCAACCATGGCGGAGAGACTGGAATTAGATGCTCTTTAAGGGCCTTTCCAACCCAAACTATTCTGTGTAGAGCTGTCCTTGGGGACATGGAGTAATCAGGGATAATGGTGTTAAAATTACTTGAAAAAAGCATATATGCACTGAATCATGCTCACCTTGCACAGGCAAGCTACTATGCCATGATTGTAATAAATGTCCTGATTGTTCTTTGATTTAAGTTGTCTGCAATCAGTGGAGGCTGCTGAGATGACTCGATTGTCTGTAGAAGACCTGGTTTTTGTTCCCCTTAACATGAGCTAGCTGCTCTATTTGGCAAGCATAAGTAGTAAGTTCCTTTATTTCAACACCCTGTTCTGAGCAATATTTAGGATAGAAGCAAATAATTGTTGAACTAATGGGACTGAAAAAACCCATTTTTTTAATGATTTGATGCCCTGTGCTTACATTCTCTGATGTTTAATAAAGTATGAACTTGGATTAATGCTTTTCCTGAAGTCAGGGAATTCTAAATGCCACTGTTCCATCTGGGATTCTCTGATGTCTCCTCCTGGAATTGGACAGCATGTATTAAGGAATGATGTTAATGAGCAGTGCTTCGGTGAGGACATGGGTAAGGTCTGACTGTCATCTATTTTCATCAAACCTGCAGAAGTATGAAGTCTTTGAGTTATCTGGCATTGTGTGTGCTTTCTGTCAAAGGACAGCTTCTGTCAAATTTGGTTGATGTTGTCTGATGTCTGACAACAAGCTATGACTAGACAGAAATCCACACAGGTATTGTGTCCATACTGTATGGATGGGTGATTTTTCTCTCCTTAGAAAGATACACTACTGAGAAAACAGCATTTGAACTTCAAGGTGATGGTATCACAGCAGGTTTTGTGTGGTTCATTTGATAGCTAAAAAGCTATTTCAGGTGCATCTTTCAGGTACCTGAAAACTTCTTAGGTTCCAAAGGCAGAATATTTACGTAATTAATATAATACTAGAGCTATGGTTGATTGTGCATCACTTCTATGAAACCAAGTGCTATAAAAGTGGGACCTGAAACTCCAGCAGCTGTAGGCATCAGCAGTCAGCTGTAAAACATACAGCCTTGATCTCCTAGGAGAAAATTGGTAGATGAAATCAAAAAAGGTCATTTATATGCTCACCTGTTATAAATTTTTTTTTCTTTATCTGTTGAACAGTTCATATATCTGAATATACTGAGAGATTACAAATTAGGAAGTACCTTATGGAAGAGTTAGTTGAAAGATAGATAGATAGATAGATAGATAGATAGATAATAGATTTGGAGAGGATATCAGTGCTGAGCATCGATGTGTGAAGGAAAAATGGTAAGATTATGTTTAAGTTTCTGGGAAAAAAAAAAAATCCTGAGTTTCACAGGCCAGGGATGACATATAATTAAATAAGCTGTTCATCTAAAAAGTAGAATTTTGGAAATGGAAGCCTGCAGGTTTTGAAATTAGACTGATGTTTCAGGGAGACAGGAAGGTGGCATCTGATTGTGTGTGATATTAGTAATACATGCAAGACACTGTAGGAAGCAGAATTTTATATTGGAAAGATATTGCTGAGATACAATTAGTCAAAATAGGTAAGTATTTTTATAAGGAGTTTTACCATACTATAATATAGCTGTGATGAATTTTTCACTGGTTATGATTGTTATTAGGAAAGATTGTGAACCATTTCAAACATTTGGGAGCAAACATTTGCTAGTTATGCATACTGCAAAAACATCTGACCCTTGGGTGCAGTAGGCTCAGGATATGAGTATGTTTGTGCTCTGTGTTTGTAATGTGAATTCATTTATTAGAGCAAAGGCAGATGGTGTGCCTGCACTGTGGGGAGGCACACAGAGGCATTGCTTGCAAAGATAGAAGCTATTAGCCAGGTAAGATGTTCCATTAGAGAACCTTTTCCATTCCCACTTCCTAGGCTGATGTGCACCGTTCATTGTGTTAGCAGCAGGGTGCTGTGAAACTAGGGAAGACAAGGGCACAAGGAAAACACTACATGATTCTTCCAAATGAATAGTGATTTTGTGTATTTCTACTTAAATGGTTCTGCTTGTGACCATTTGCCCTCTTTCTCAGGAAATTTTTGGTCTCATCCTTGGAAAATTTTGTTGCTTTTGAAGGTCTTTGCCAAAGACACAGGCTTAACTTGCATGCTTGAAAGATATATGATGTGAAATATTTAGGAAAAGCCTATTAGAAATAAAACTCAGAAGAGACAAGAACTCATCTCAAAGTAAACTGAAACAATGAAGCTAATACAGAGCCAGAATGTATTTTCGAAATAATGAAAATCTTCCTCTTACAGATTTTCCTCTATACAAAATACTAACCTGCCCTTAGGCTTAAGAGTTCCTTTCCAAGCTACTTTCCAAGTTCCAAACCCCATAAACCTTACAAGAAAAGAAAATACCACAAACAGACCCTACAACATTAACCACATGCATCTCCTAAAGTAGGGCAGTGGTGTTTTCAAAAGCCCGATGAAGAGAGGGTAAGCTTAGCAACTGAGAGCTTTAACCTCAATTCCATAATGCACAGTTTGTACTTCATTTTCACAGACTTCTTTATGGGAGATCTTTGCCTGATTCAATCACCAATAGTAGATCAGTGAGATAAAATGATTTTGCAGTTAGAACAGATTTTAAGATAGATTAGTACTTCTGTAAAGATTACCTGTGAATGACTGATGAATGAGCAAGACTGTTTTGTTAATGCTAGCAGCAGCATAGTTTGTTCATGTGCCAGGCCAGCCTATTGTTTGGCAGGAAATTCAGTGTCAGGCAGCATTTTGTAGTGCTGTAAAAAAAAAAAAAAAAAAAAAAAAAAAAATTCTATCCTTTTCTAAAAAAAAAAAAAAAAAAAAGCATCTTCCAAAAATTTCAGGAGAGGAGCTTGAATGTGCCTGGCAACTAAAACTGTAGCTGCAGCAGTGACATTATTCATATTTAAATACCAAACAAAGCTGAAGATGTGCAATGGCAAACTTTGCTCCAGTAACACTCAAATGGTTTTGCAGCATAAGTAGCAGTAGTGTAACTCTGTTACTGTGATAATATGGTTTTTGTTTCATGTAGCCTTGTAGAGAGTTGTGAATATGTTACTGTTGATTACATTCATAAATATGAGTAAAGTATGAGGCATAAATATAAGCAAAGTATGAGAAATTTTCTTTTGTGGCTTGATTTGACAATTCCTGGAGCCTTTAATATCATATATCCTTATTTTATCTAATTTTATATTGCTATTTATTTTTATGGTGTGTGTCTTAAACATTACAGGATGTGGAAAGAAATATAAATTATGGGAATTGTAGGTTGTACAGTATGACAGGAGAGTTTCAGAAACCAGGGTGAATGGAGCACAAATGCTAAGTTTAACACATGCCATCTTCCAACAAGGATTCTGTTGAATTCCCTTTGAAAATGTTCACTAGATACTTGTTGAGGTGATGTCTGGGAACCCGTGAATGGGACAGCATTTTTCTAGGTGCTGTGGACTCAGAGAGTAAGAGACAATCCCTGTCCTAAAAATTGTAACCATTCAGTTATGCAAGATGGGTAAGAAGAGGAAGAAAGGACATCCCCCTTGTGGTAAAACACAGAGACTGATATTTTCCCTACTTCAAATTTAAGTTAGTGTGAAAATGGGACTGAAGAAATTATCTCCTATGTCTTGGTTCAGTATCTCACTAGCAAGCCATCTTGATGCAGAGCAGATCCTTTGTTAATGAGAGATACTGGCTCTAATGATGGAAACCCTGCTTCCTGAATGACTTGTCACTGCAGCTTGAATGAGTACCATTCCCAGGCCTGCTGTTGGTTTCTTGGGTGACTTGAAGCCTTTACTCTCACTTTCTGCCTTGTAGGGAAAACCTGAACAATCATAAAATTGTTTAGGTTGAAAAAAACCTCTTAAGTCCAAGTGTGAACCCAGCACTGCCGAGTCCACCACTAAACCACGTCCTCAAGTGTCGTATCTACAAGTCTCCAAAATATTACTAGGCATGGTGACTCCATTACTTTCCTGAGTAGCCTGCTTTAGTGCTTGACAACCCTTCTGGTGAAGACATTTTTTTCCTCATCCCCTGGTGCAACTTGAGGCCAATTCCTCTTGTACTATCACTTTTTACTTGGAAGAAGGAACTGATCCCTACCTGGCTACACCCTCCTTTCAGGCAGTGGTAGAGAGTGATAACCTCCATTTCTCCAGGCTAAACAATCCCAGTTCCCCCAGCTGTTCCTCATAAAACTTGTACTCCAGACCCTTCACCAGCTTTGCTGCCCCTCTTTGGACATGCTGCAGCACCTCAGTGTCTTTCTCAGGGGCCCAAAACTGAAGACAGGTTTTAAGATGTGGCCTCACCAGTGCTGAGTACAGGGGGCTGATCACTTGTCTAGTCCTGCTGGCTCCACAGGTGTAGTGTGTCACTGACAATTTGCCCATGGATTATGGGATCTTCATTCTGCTTCCTGTCCCTGTCTTCCACTTCAGTGGGTACCTGGACACCAACTTAATTTTAGCCTTAAAGACTGAAGCAAAGGCAGCATTAAGTATGTCAGCCCTTTCTTTGTCCTTTGTCACTATTTTTCCTCTGCATCTAGTAAAGAATGGAGATTCTCTTTAGATCTTCTTTTGTTGCTAATGTATTTAGAGGAACATTTTGATTGTCTTTTATAGTAGTGTCTGGAACAAGTTCTCCTTGGGCTTTGACCCTTCTGATTTTCTCCCTGTATAACTTCAAGATATCCTTGTAGTCTGCCTGAGAGGCTTGTTCCTTCTTCCAAAGATCATAAACCCTCCTTTTTGTCCCCTCTTGAGATCCAGCCAAAGCTGTCTGTTCAGCCAGGCTTCTCTTCTTCCACTCCAGCTTTTCTTTAGACATGTGGGAGCAGCCTGCACCTGCAGGCATCTGATTTCCCTCTTGAAGCATGTCCAACCTGCCTGGCCTCCTGTCATTCTGCTGATCCCCATTGCTCTCTGAGAATAGAAAACTCTATAATTTTTTTGTGATCATTGTACTTAAAATGGACTCCAACCATCATATCACCCAATCCCTCCTTCTTTGTTCACAAACAGGTCCAGTGCCTTCCCTAGTTGGCTCCCTAATCAGCTGTGTCAGGAAGTTTCCTTCCACACACTCCATGAACCTCCTATGCTTCTTCCTATCTGCTGTGTTGTCTTTCCAGCAGACACCTGGAAGTCCCCTGCAAGAAATGGTTCATAAGAAACCAAGAGCTACATTTGGTGTGAGTTCTAATTCTTATTTTCCTACTGCTATAAACATCAAATCTTGAAAGTGTAGGAGATGAAGAGTTAACCACAACCTTGAAAAGGGTTGTGGTTAGTAAGAGTTAACCACAACCTTGAAAAGGAAAGGATTGGGTAAAAGGACAAACTGGAAGTACTTTCCCAAATTAGAAATGGGCATGGTAAAAGGCTCCTTCTGTCAAAGTTGAGGGGAAAATTCATCCGACTTCCTTGAGAGCTGCTTGAACCTCTAGGATGGCAAAGGGGCTTTAGGATGGGAAATATAATGCATCCCCATCCTTGCTGACCCTTGATGCTGGGAAAAGAGGAACCACTGACACAGACAAACCTGATCAAAAAATCTGATAAAGTAGATATTCAAAATCCATGGAATGGAGTGGGGGTGTAGGAGAGGTGGGCAAGGAGGAGAAAAGTGTATCAAAGTGCCTTAAGTAATACAAAATAATTTTTGTTTTAGTGGCACAGTTTCAGGTACAATTGCATGGTGCCAGGCATAGACCTTGTAATAAAAATTGTTAGTATGTTATGAGAAGTGTCAGTGCTGCTCTTCGCCTGATTTCTCCTGTCTTTCCTATCTGTTCCTGGTCAGAGCACTGCAAATCGCACTCTTGTGGAGTCCATCAAGAAGTTGGAGGGTTGGTTACCCCTGTGTTTGTATTGTTTGAAATGCAGTGAAAAAGGAATAGCTTCTTTTACCATCAGCTGTACTGTAAAATATTTATCTTCTTTCTAGACTGTCTCAGTTTTGTCAAGTTCTTGTCTGGCCTGGTTGGAGGCTTAGTCTCATGTTTTATCCCTAAATGTGGAGATCTTATCATGAAGTTACTCACTCGTGCAAAAGTTAGTGTTTGTTTGGGTTTTTTTTACTCTGCTGCCTAAGTAGTTTGGTAGAAAGGGTGAAGGAAGGGTGTTTGGGATTTTGTTCACAAGGTGGCACTAGCCACTAATCAGTGCTACCTTCCTTTTAGTCCCAGCTCTGAATTGTCTAAATCTTTAATAGGGTGGTGGGAAGAACTGGTAATGATTAACTATAGACCAGACAACTAAGAGTGTTTTCTTACATGCTGTCAAGTCCTCTTTTTGTCTACTTAAATAACACTCAGATATCAAAGAAAGAAAAAAAACTTTCTTTTTTTTTTAAAAAAAAGAAAATACAGTTGCCTCTCAGAAATACTTGTTATTTAGAGGGAGTGTTCTTAGCACAATGTGAGGGAGAGTAAGGTGAAATACTATTACTGTTAATGGCAGCTGGGATTCTAATTGTCTTTACCCATGAGGCGAGAATTTGTTGCGTTGACAACTTGCTGATTGTTTGTTTCATTTGTGTCCCACTATATTGATATCTTAGAAACTGCAGTGCTTTATACAAATTTCAAAATGCAATGCCTTAATACAATATTTCTTTAATTCCACAAAAATATTAGACAAAATGTCTGTTTATATTAATTGCTCCCATTTTTTCCCCAGTTCTTTTGTTTTATAGATGAGCTGCTCTCCATTTGAGCAGCCATTCAAGCAGAGATGCATAGGATGCACATGACCAGAGAGGCAGTATCTCTCTCATTAATTACTGTGTGAAGTCAGCTGCAGTTTAGTTTGCCATTTTACAGTTTCTCCTACTTGAGTAATCCCCATTTTGTCTCTGGCAAGCCCTTCTCATTTCAAGGCAAAGAGGAAGAATAGAATAAAATTACATTTACATATTGCTGGCTTTATATCTCACTTTAGGCATGGTGTGTTCAGTATAATCCATTACTGCTAATAAGCTACATGTAAAATTGTCTCAACTGCATTTTATGCAACAGTAATTCTTTTGGATAATAAATATTTGAATGGGTGTAAATGCTAATTAGCTGCCAGTGTAGAAACTGATTTGTAAGAACATAGCTCCTCTCCTTGTCTTTCTTACACCTTCCCTTCTCTTTATTTAGAGCTGGCTTCTCCTTTCCTTTTGCACAAGTGAGTGGGATCTGCCAACCCTAAAATAAGTGACTTCATGGAAAGGCTTCTATGAATGAAACCTATCACCAAACAAAGTGCAGAGGCTGTATCCAAATGGCTCCTTCCCAGCAACTGGATGACAGGCAGAAACAGAACAGACTGAGAGCTGCTTTTTCCTCTTCCCAAGAGAGTGGTGAGTGGCACTAGCAGGTATGTTCAGCCCAGGAGAAGTGTCACAAGGGACATGCTTCCCACAGGCAGCCTCTTCAGGCACAGTTCTTTCCTGCCCCTCTCCGAGCACTATGCCTATCTACTAATGCATCTGGTGGGCTTTCTTGCTCAGAGCCATCTTACTTGTTATCAAGGGTCTGATCTTACAAAATGCTGAGTTGTGCCATCAGTTTCTACTGACTTTCATGGAGGGACCACACCATACCACAGATTTGGGCCTCAAGACATTTTAAGAGAAGGTTACCTTGATAGGGAACTACAGTAGGGGTTAACAAGTGAGTATTAATGCTGTGGGGCTGGACTCCTGGTACATTATCTTATTGTTCCTTCCCTTCCCACCAAACTTGTCCTGATTTCCACCATGAATCTGGCCTACCATTTCCTCTCTAAATACCCAGGGATCAAAAAGAAAATGTGTCATTGTCATATCAAACATTCATTTGTCTGTACAGGCTGAGAGAACAGCAGGCCCAGAGAGAGCAGCAGCTCAGTGTGTACTGGTGCATTTGGGCAGGACAAGAAGTCTTCCCTCCTTGGTTAACACAGGCTGATGGAGTGTCACAGCTGTAAGACTGTGAGGTTTCCCTAGTTATGTCAGGATTCCATTCAGCCTTGGCATCTTTTTTCATTAGTCACTCAAACAGAGGGGGAGCAGGGGTGTTGAGGGTTACCCTGTGGTGTTTCTCTCAGCAGGTTAGTCTGTGTCACTGCCTGTGGATTTGAGGAGCCATGGCCAGCTCACAGGGGCAAAGGATGAGACTGGATGTTTGCATCCTACAGTGCTGGCACCAAGGTGTTCAGAGCCAAAAACTGTGCAGCCTGCAAGAGGGATACTAAAACTGGCATCTGCTCTTTGTTCAACAGGTTAGATGGTCCTGGCTCACATCACTGAGGCTGCATCCAATACAAAGCTAGAGACAACACTATAACCCCAGCCTTCCTGCTCCCCGCCCCTCCAGCACTCTTTAGCACCAGGCAGGGCAGTAGAATCGCTGGGACAATTTGCATCCAGGATGTGCAGTGCTTTCCTCGGCTCCCAGTCTCCCAGCCTCCTCCTTTCTGCCATGTTCTCAGCGTGAAACTGGGAACAAAGGGCATCTGGGGGCCTGCAGCGTGGCTGCTCCCTCCTGTCTTCACAGCAGGTGAAGGGAAGCACGACTGTTCCGTGTCGGAACGAATCGGTGTCACAGCTGCCCCCGAGGCTGGGCTGGATTATTGTACCCTGGAGAAGCCATGGCACGAGCACTTGGAATGGGATGCTGTGCTATGTGGAGGCTCTTATTGTGCCAGGCTAAGCAATTAGGGCTCGTCCAGTGAATAAAGCAAAGTGTGACCAGGCTTCTTGGCACTGTGTGGCTATTGTACGGCAGATGGTACACGGGGTATAATGGGCTAAGAAAATATTCTGAGTGGGGAAAATGTCACAGCTAAAAATGGCACCACAGCTGACGTTGCTCTGGAAAAGCAGAGGCCAACTGAAAAAGCCTTTTATGCAGACAGTGGGTACCAGCAAAAGATGAAGACAGTCACGAGACTTTTTCTTTCCTCCCATTCTGAATCAGTCGATACGTCTCAGACTTTTGAATTGTGACCAAGTAAAGATAAGAGGTGAAAGTGCGTTTTCTTGTTCTGTTTTTAATATGTGAATACAAATTGAAAATGCAAACTGAGACACCAGCTTTTTCCACTGAGGGAGTTAACATGGTCCCTGATGAATTGCTATGCACTGAGTGGGGTCTGAGACAAAGCCACCAGAGAGCATTATTACTAAACAACACAAAACTGACCAGTTCTATAGATCAATTACATTTTGCAAGGCAGAGGTAAACCCTAAGCTGATTTAGGAAATTTAAGAAGTTTGAACAACTGTCCAGTACTGTGGAGGTACTGGAAAATGGAATCTGAAAACTACAAGAAATGCCAGAACTCAAAATGTGCTGATGTAGAGACTTTGGCAAACATTGTTAGCCAAGACAATGCAGCATTTGAAAGGAGGATGTAAAAACACCCACAAGTTGTATTACTTGCTAGTGGAATGCAAAGAGTATAGGTTAGACTGGAGGATAGTGAGCTTCAGGAAGAAAGAAAAAATGGATACTGCTTCAGCCAAAGCAAATCCCTCCTAAACCACAAAATTGTGTTAGCAGAGTTAGCCAGTGGGTCACAAGCTGATACAAAACACAAATATAGGAACATCAACATAGACACAGTGCAGATATGACTGAAGAGAAACAGATAAAGCCTAAGTGATGCTGGTAAGGGATGCAAATTGACAATCTTGGTAAGTTGCGAGTGGGCTCTGTTAGTGTGCTGGATGCAGACATGGAGAGGATATTAATTGTTATGGGAATCTGGGACTTACCTACTTGCTGACCTCCTCAGGTAAATGTGCCATTAGAGAGGAAGGAGGCAAAAAATTAAAAAAAAATAAAATGAGAGTGTGTGTTCACAGATCAGCAGTATTTGTAATAGCACCAGAGACAATCCTGCTGTCCCATACCATTAGTATAGCTCTCCTTGCCCTGAGGCAGAAGTCTGGGGAGAGACAGGCAAATTGATTACACTGTGAATCACAAAATCAATAGGGGAGTTTACAGCATAGATAGCCATTTGCTTATTGTTCTGAGAGAAGGCAGAAATCCAGAATTATCCACTTCATATATGAACTCAAACAAATTTAATAAGCATTTAGAAAGGGAGCATTTTTTCATGACCTGGAAGAAAATTGCTTGAAGAATTCAAACTTTTTTTTTAAGCTTGGAGAACCAGCAAAATTCTGAAAGCCTAAAAAGAGTGCATACATGCATTTAAACCTTGTGCATTGCTGGGACACTGCTTTCTCAGATCAGCTGTGGGACTTGGACTTGCAGTGTGACCCCCAAATGACTGAATGTTGGGACAGGCTTGTTTCTGCACCATTTCCCCTTCTCTCTCTTGAAGTCCTTGTTTTCATTAAAAAAAGAGAATAGCTGTGCAGGCAGGGAGAAAGCCAGAAGGGTCATAAAGTACATAAAGCCATAGGAACTCCCTTGTATTATGGAATATACTCATCCTGATAGCCTTAAGATGCCACTTGGGATTTCTTGGCTCCTGAAAAATTTCACCAGAAAATGCAAAGAGCAGTAAATGGCAAGGGGAGCAAATGTTTCCACAGAGCAGTGCTTTGGCAGCCTGGTCACTGCCTGGGCCTCCTTCTCTCAGAGACAGTGGTGAGACAGAGATTCTACTGAGTGATGCAAGCTCTGGGTGGTCAGGCCTGTGCAGTGTGTGGATGCTCAGGAGCACTGTCTGTGCATGGTTGGGAAGGGAGCAGTGCTGCACTTTTTGGGAGGTTCCTCTGCAGAGTCCCACCTTGCACAGGGGTACATGGTTGCAGCCAGCAGACTGTACAAAGCAGATATTTGTGCCTGCTTGGCTCAGGGTGATTTCTGAACCAGGAAATCAAGCCCATCAACAAGTCATCTCCTATCCAGACCTTTTCCCTTTTTTCCATAAGGTCCTTCTTTATTATCCTCCTGCCCTTAAGTAAATTGACTTGCCTGGCTTTCTCCCTTCAGTGATGCAAGGTACCATGTAACTAATACTTGTTATCTGTATGTGATAAACATTTCCTTCCTTCTCTAGTTTATTGTCTTTAGACTGCAAATATTTGAGGGCAGGTTTGATTTCCTGTATGCTTACATGGTACTTAGAACAGCAGAATCCAAATTTGGGTTGAACTTATCAGGATTTAGTTACCCTTATTCTTATTTATCATTTATAAAAGATAAATTCTACTGGTAAATGCTCTGTAAAAAGCTCTGCTTCCTCCACTGGCCTTGGTTCCTGCTGTGCCTCATTTGTGTTGAGGATGTGTTGGAGGAAATTGCTCTGCACACAACATGGAGCAAATTGCACTTTATTATACCCTTATTCAACATTGTTGTCTTATTTTTTTCTTTTAATTTCTCCTTTTTCTGTTAAGCCCTTACAAAGATGTAGACAATTCACATTATTTTTCCTTATATGAGCAGTAAAAGCCTTCTCTGTCATGTTCTGCTGACTAGTGAGTTCAAACAGTTTCACATCACTCTTCACATGCAGTTCAGCTGAGTACGTCATCCAGCCTCCTCCCTTCAGCCATGTGCTCCCATCTCAGCAAGTTCTTGGTCTAATAATGATCCTAAATTGCATTAATTGGTCTGTGAGATGACATAAAATGCAGCCTGGTTAGTGAGACTTTACAGAAAGAGGGGGAACCTCATTCACTGTAAACTAATGTTCTAATTTGTTTTAGCCAAGTGGTGCTTACTGATATTTGTGCAAAGAAAGCACCTGTGCTCTGTAGATCCAGTCTCAGTGCTTATTTCCCAATTTTGGGCCATGTTCCCTTCAGAAAGCAGTTGTGAGAGGAAGAGAAGCCCAGCTGAAGAGAAGAAGTGAGAGATTTGAGGAGAGGAGAATTATATTTGAATTAGTCTGTGACATGTATGAGAAAAAACACAGAGGCTGGTGGGCTTCTGCTTTGATTCCAAAAAACAAAACCCATGGAATCTCTAACCAGCAGAGAAGCACAGGCAGAGCAAATAATTGCCTAGAGGGTTGATCTGGTTGAGGATCCTCATTATGAAATGAAGACAAAGGTCAACAGAAGTGCTCCTGCTTTCTTCTCTCCAGTTTGCTTTGTTCCTTAGAGTTACCTGGACAGTACAGGGTTTTCATGAAGCTGGCTAGGAAATGCATGGTAGTGTCTTACACACCAAAAATCTGTTTGGAGAAACTTAAACTGCTGGTCCCATCCTCAGTTTCTTGAGGCAGAGGAGGATTAAGCAGTAGAGAGTGATGGACAGGCTCACTAGTGGATTTGTATCACTGAGTTTAGATACTGAGACTAGCTAGGGCTAAATGGCAGGAAGGGAATAGACAAAGAAGAAAATGCTGAGTTAAGCAGGTCTGGATGTATTTTGGCCACCCTTGAAGTCTGTTTAGGATATGAAAAGAGGACCAGAAGGAGGTAGGCTCTGGTTTTCCTTGAGGCTGGAGTTTCTTGCTGTGTTTGCTTGCCTTCAGCTCTGTTCTGTGTGCTCTCAGGCAGAGAGTAGCCTGTGTGAGACTCAGCTGAGAGTTTCAGAGGTGACTCCCTTCTTGTTTTTCCCAAGCATCTTTGACTCGAGGCTCTTGATATAAAATACCATACAGTAGCGTGAGGCTCAAACTCATAATCAGTATAAATAGTAAGGATTGCTCACTTAGCATGACTTGGCTTTAGCTCTCAAGAAGGCTTTAATGTCTTCCTTTGAGTTTCTCAAGTCCCTAGAAAGAAAAGTTGCTCAGTTGGCCTTAAAGTAGGGAACACATGCGGTAGAAGAAAGACAAAAACTCAATTTGGACACCAGAAGAGAAAGTAAGCAAGGAGTGTGGAAATAAGGCTTTGTGTGCAATGTCAACTCTCTATGCTGTCTTCCCAATATGCAGCCCACTTTCATTGTTTTGTTTTACTTCTTGGAGTCCTGGTTCAGGCTGTTGTATCACAGACTCAGTTCTCACTACCAGAAATACAACCTCAGGTCCAAATCCTCTGAGTTGCAGAGCTTGAAACAATGGCATGATAGTAAGACCCCTAAATGGAGAGTCTACTGTGAATCTATTTTAAGCCATTATGTGAGGGGGAGGAGGGTTTGACAAGAGGAGGAGATTTGGTTATGTTAGGCAGAAGCTGCAGAATTCTCTTCCTTCTTTTCCCCCACTTACAGTTCTTGTAGATGAAGAGGTGGGAAATGTACCAGATTACCTGGAGTTCATGGGGGAAACCTATCTAGGATTTCTTGATTTAAAAGCTGCTGGACTTTTTGTATTGCAACAGAAATACTTTACAAAACTCTGTTGTGTTTAATGTGCTTATAATTTTAAAAGATGTCCTAGATATTATAGTAGATAGATAAAAAAGATATAAAATACATTTTGGACAAGAATGCATGCGTGTAATGACTGTTAAGATGTGCAGGATAGGAATCTAAGTCAATAGGTGTGTTAGAAATAATTAGAAGAGAGGTCTGCTCATCTGAGAAACCCCACAGAACTGCAGACTCAAAAGCAAAAAAGATAAAAGCAACTGTCTTTTGAACTTCTCAATTATTTTTTTATTGCTTGTACATCTGTGCGTAAGATAGCTGTGAGCCCATTTTAATGCATTTTTTCGAAGGAAGGTCAGTTTTAAACCTTAAATTTTCTTTCTTGCTTACATTTATTTTTCTCTTCAGGGCATACAAGTGTTCCTTTGCTGTCTCTGTACCTGCTCATATTGCAATCTTCCATGGCAGTGCTTGGGGCAGGGGTGGCAGCAGCAGCCTGGCTGTGGGTCAGGCTGTGGCAGCAATATAAGGAGGCACCTGGAAGATCATACATTTATTCTCCACCTCTGCTTTGAAACAGGCAGTGGCATGGCTCTAGCTAGCATCCCTTCAGTTGGACCATGTGGATTTGTGAAAATAGCAATTTAAAGTGCCTGGCTGAAAATGATAATTTCGTAGAGAAGTATTTCAGTGTTCTTACCGCATTATACCAATGTAAAGAAATCTGGCAGTTCTAATAATAACCTTTCTTTACATAGCTTAACAAAACCCTCTAGTCTTTCTTTTCTACTTTTTTTTTCTCCAGGCAGTTCCTAATTGTAAACTATGTAATGCAGCTTTCGTGAGAAACTGTTTCTATTTTTCTACTGACTAGAAGAATCAATGTTCTTTATTGTGAGACCAGACTCTAAATATGTAACTCCTGAAAGGTTAAAGTTTATTTCTTATAGGAGAAAGTGAATTCAGATCATGAATCCAAATTTCAGAGTTTTCTTTATCCTAAGTTTTAAAGATCAGGACTGTGGAGAAGTAGGAGGCTATGAACTAACAACATTTCAGAGGAGACTTTTGAACTCTGAATTTGGCATTCATTACCACTGTCCAAATTCCTAAAGTTTTTCTTATTTTGAACCATTTATTTATTTATTTTGCAGTTAAATTATCATGACATTAGGAAACACATTAGTCACACATCTGTTATCAGACTGGTTCTATCAAAATCTGATTACAGTAATTTTTTAAAATCAGAGCCTGTAAGTGAAGTCTGTAGTATCTGTTTTCATCTGGATAAAAAGCAGCACGCTTTTTTGAAGAGAAATTGATCTGACTGCACACTTGGATACCAATTAGGAAGAAATTCTCACTGCAAAAGCACAAGAAAGAGTGGGCGGAAGGTTGTACATCTCTTTAAAAAGAAACTGTAATGATACCCTTTTTACAGTCATGTTAAACTTGCCATTTGAATCAGAGAATATCTGAAGAGAGATGTCTGAACACAGGCTTTTGGGTGTGGGGAAGGTGCCCCAGAAAACAAGCCATAATTGATGAAAGGGTGCTCTGCTCTGCTGTAGTAATGAGATACTGTTAAATGTTAATGCAATGCATTTGTTACAGGTGAAGGTGTAATATGCAGAGGTTTTGTACCCATTTATATATTTTTGGTAGAGAGCCTGTTTCTTTCTAAAACAGCTGCAGCTACTGTAACCCTGTATAAAAGGTATCATTAGCTTAAAATGAACTTAGAATGATGCTGCTGCTTCCTCTATAGGTATAAAGTCAGATCCATCTTGCCCATCCTGCATGACACTCTGGTATTTGAATCTCAGGTGTGCTCTGCTGTACTGCCTTCACCTCCAGCCTTGTGTGTGACTGCAGTGGAGGAGAGGTCACACTGTTATGGTGCAGCTGTGTTAGGTTTTGGAGCCAAGGCATCTCTTGCCAGAAGGTGATTTTCTCTCAGTAACTTCCTACCATGGCCTTTTCTTCATCTTGCACTTGGGAGTCAACTTTGTGCCTTGCCATGTGATGCAACTGGTGAAGCCCTGTGTGCTGGACTGAAAGGAGATGGGAAAGGTGTCCATGGGGTCAGACAGACCAGCTAAATTGTGTGGGTTGCTTGGAAGTTGTCCGTGGGCAAACTCCTGTCCTTGGGGAAATACAGGGCTGTTCAAGGTAACTTTATGTTTTTCTAGGTTTTGTTGTTTTGGGTTTTTTTTGTCTGTACAGAGTTGTACTTCATTACATCATAATTTTTGCATGTATACAAGTCATGATTATACCCCTTGCTTCTGTATCATAAAATTGTCCCTTGCTGCTGGCAAGACAATTACAAAGCAAGTCTTCTTTGCCATAAGTGATGTGAAGCAGGTTGCTCTGCACCCTCACTCTTTGGGGCTCTTCCAGCTTCTGTTTCCCTAGCTCTGGCAAATTGGACTGGCCCTTTAGCTAGAAAAGAGGCACAGCTCCCTTGAACTCAGGGGAGTTCTACTAACCTGTGCAAATGGCGGATATGATCCATTACTATCAGTGTTCCCAGATGGTGAGATGTGTCCAGATGCTGTTACTACAGGCAGAGAAGAAGAAGCCATAGTTTTGTCCTTAATCTGTATCTTTGTAATGCTATGGAGGGGGGGAAAGGTGAAGAAGCATCTTGATTCCTCTCATTTCTGCTAGTATTTACTCAAGGATGTAACAAGCTGTCATTTTCTAGTTTGTGTGAAAAGTGACACTTATTTCCCTTCCCCCCTTTGCAACCTTGCCAATGTATTTGCTGCATGCAGATATAGATTTGTGTTCATTTCCCTAGCAGATGTCACAGTGATTCAGTGCAAAATCTGCTTGGGGACATGATGATAATTGAACTGTCCTCCAGGAAGGGGAGATGAATGCGTGGGTATTCTCTGCTTCCGTTACAATAGTAGAGCTTTATATTTCAGATCCTTGATTCAGAGCTTTAATTTTCCATTTTTCCCAAGCAGGCTGGATGAGATGTACTGACATCCAAGATGATGTTTGAACTGTGCATTACCTAAACTGCTTGAGAACTGACTTCATATGCAATGCCATTGTGAAGTGACAGTTGTTTGATATTTAGATGCAAGAAAGCATCTATTAGTGAAATGTAAACACTACTGTTACTTAAAGTTTAATTAAGTGCTGGCTCCTGATACTCAAAATTTACTGAGAACACTTATCCTTTCTTTTACTTTTCCATTCAATTTACATGTAAAAATAATTCACTGCCAAGGAAGTGGCTCAAGAAGGTTTGATGTTCTTGTTATGACAACCCAGGGCACCGCTTCCCTCTTCAGAGAGTACAAGTTGATTACATAGCTGCAGCAAACTAATACAGGAGCCAAATTAAAAAAGAGTAAAAAGCTGTAACTACCTGCTCACATTGCTGCTGCTATGCAACTGTTTGATAGCTGTATAATTGGTGTGTGTGGCTGTGATATGCAATCTCCAGTTTGTGTGCATGCTTGGTGCCTGTGTGTACTTCCAGGAGTTCCCGACTGCCTGCTGTTTGCTGTTGTTACAAGTGGATGTTTACATGCAGTGCATCTCCAGCTGGCTCTTGACCAAGCCTTCTCAGAGCTCATGGAAATACCCCTCCTTTAATAAAGTCAATGTCAGTGGAGATTGCCATCTTCAACCATTTTGATATCCTTGGCACAAAGGAAATGCTGTTTCCTCCCTCTGGAGGATTAGACAGCATTAAAGCTGCTCCATCTGTGAAGAATAACACACTGCTGGGGTTTTTTCTCCCCTTCCCCCCTTGAAAGAGTTACTGCTCCAAAGAGGTGCCTGCAAGAGGAGGCTGTACTGCAGACTGCCTGACATCTGCTTTGTTCCTTTTTCTCTCTCTGCAGAATGCCTGCACCTGAAAATCGGTTTCATCTCCTGCTGTTTGGAGAGGGTGTTCCTGTGCTGGTATCCCACTGCTCATCCTGGCGCTGCGTGACGGCAGTGGCAATACTGAGTCTGCCCCTGCTGTTACACTGGGGTGCCCTCCCAGTCCTGTTTGCTGGGACTGGGAGCAGTGTGGATGCCAGACTGCATTTGAGCAGCCTTTGTCCCTGTTTGTCAGCATTTCCTTTGCGTTATTGACAGGTTTCCCAGTCTGCTTGGGAAACCTTACAGACACCTTCTGGGTCCGCAGGGTGTTGAGCACACCAAACCTTCTTGTGACCAAGGAGGCAGATCCCTCTCCTTTCTGGTAGGTTGGCTGTTGAGAGATTGATATGCCAAACATCTTCTCAGCTTATTTTGCAATGTGTGTATCCTTCTCCAAACAAGGGCTGGATGATCCTCACACACCCATCAAACGCAAATCCCTGCGACTACTTTCCTCCATGTTGATTTCCTAAATCCATTTACTGAAATGGACCTGACAGCAAATCACCTAGGCAGCTTTTCCTTTTCAAGACCTGAACACCTTTTTCACAAAAATTAATATGAAAAACTTAGTGAAATGAAGGTACCCTCTTTTTGGACTTATGAAATCATATTTTGGAAGTGTAAAATCTCACTGTCCTACCCAGAATCTCCCCCAGGTATTCAACATACCTACCACCTCCAGGGAATTCAGATACCTTGCATCACAGGATGTTTGTTTGTGCCTTGGTGGCTCAACAGAAGTGTGGGTGCAGGGGTGTATGTGTGGCTCCTGGTGTGAACAGCTCACTTGACAGGAGTTACCCTGTGGGAGGGTAGGAAATAAAAGGGTGGGAGGAAATTGGAGGAAAGGCCAAAGAGCTGAAAAGGAGGCTCAGGGGTCACATTTTAGATCAGAGGAACACAGTCCCCAGTGTGGAGTGATTTGTGTTCATCTGCATCTTAATAAAGGACAATCTGTCAGGCTCAACATGATCCTATTGGGCAGGATTTTCCAAAGGGCTGAAGTGTGTTCTCTTATCTTTTCCTGCTGTTGTGGAACTTGCTCTTGAGATACACAGTGGCTGTTACATCTAGGAAATACACCTGCAATTGGAGCTGGAAAAGTGCTGTTGTGATATAGTCACTGGGACAGAGTAAAGGAATTGTCATCTTACCTTCTTGTGTTAACAGAACAAGAAAAACAAAAGAATGAATGCCCTTTTAGACAAAAAGGAGTAGTTTTTTAATCCAGCTACCTGCACAAAGTGAATCCCACTCTGGAGGTCTAGAGGGCATCTAAAAAAAAATAAATCTGACCACTGGAGGAGTTGCAGGGACTTTCAAAGTAAAAGGTTTCATTTCTGTCCCTATGACCTCTTATTCACTGGGATTGCAAAACTGCCCTCGTATTGGAGAGACTTTAGTGGAAAGGAATTTGCAGCTGGGGTTGAATTTGTTTCCTGTGGCAAGAGAGACTGCTCTGCCCTGGGGAAAATCAACATATTCCAAATGGTACTGCAAAAGTTTTTTGGTCTCTGCAACAGATGAGCAAACTCAACACCGAAGTGGGAGATGAAATGATGAAGCTGCATTACAACTGGTGTTGAACTATAGCTAATGGCAAATGCTATGTAACAGTTTATACATGAAAGAAGAGAAAAAGAGAAATGAAGGATAAAGAAAAAATAAGGAAGGAGGGAAACAATGGGTTAAATGATACTAGCAGTGGTAGAAATAAGGGGAAGGTATTGAGACTGGGAAATAAACAAGGCTGAGCTGGATGGTGAGGGACAAGTAGAGATGACAGACTTGAGGAGTGGGGAACAGAGGTGAGATCTGCATTGTAATTTTATTAAGCTCTAGGAGATGTGAGGCATTTGGTCAGGTACTGCTGCAGCATGGTTGTGCCAGGGAGGCTTCAAAACCTGCCCTGTGTGATTGACTTTGGTTTCACAGCCTTGGTGCTGCTGCTGAAGGCTGCTCTTGGGCACCAAGATGGAAACGCAGGGATGTGGCTCTGCAGCAGCGTGCTCCTGCAGGTTATGGCATGGGAGAAGGCAGGAGAGGGATCACAGTTAATCACTACTTCTTCTCCTGACATATGAAGTTGGGTGCTAAAACAGACTCTGCTTCACTCCTACACACAATGTGCTCAATCATTCCATTTTTAATGTAACAGGAAGCACTGAAAAGTATGATCCTGCCAGGACAGAAAATCTAGCTATTAATGCTGGGAGAGGGAAAAAAGGGGCTTTGTACACAGGAAGCATTTCACTTGTACAAATCTAAGACAGATATTTTTAATTCAAGTATTTGAAATGTTTGAATTTCCTATATATATTGAAGGGCACACTTGAAGTGTGGGCACTTAGGATTTTGCAGACATCAAATTCAGATCTGTTAAACTGACTTTTTTTTCTGTATCTAGATACTTCATAAGCTCATATTTTCTGGCACAAGTGAAAATAGCCTGGAAAGGAAACTAAAGAGGATGGTACAAAAAACATTTCCTATTTCTCTTGTCATTGCTTATGGGCAGTCAAATGTGGTTAGGAAGCAAATAGTGCAAAGGCCTTTCTTAATCTTGCTAATGAGACTTGGCTGTGGAAGGGCCTGTCCCCATCTCTGGGCTTCCCAGCTGTCTCCCTCTTGGCTGCCAGTCTGCCTTTGCAACTCAGAGGCAGGAGTTCCCCTTTGGTTGCCCAATCCCTTTCTTTTTTCTCTAGATATAGACCGTGATTCTGCCTTTTCTCTTTGCACTTGAGCTGTTCATGATGATAATGAGATCCTAAATCTTCCTGTAGCTACCTGGTCTACTCAGCCCTCTTTGGAAGCTCATTTTGAAGGGGTATTTGTTTCCCTCATCCTCTGGCCCGTGCTTTTACTTGAAATGTCTATGCTGTTTCCCTCTATTAATCAATTGGGACTTACAAGAAACATGATTTGTGCTGGAAACCAAAGGGAAAGGTTCTCCAGATAGCTGATGCTTGAAGGAATGCTCTGAGATCTCTGACAGAAGCTCAAGATTTTAAAGTTCTGTGTTCAGCAGCTTAAAATAGGGTATGAGTGAATTTCCTGCCTGATAACAAGATTAGTAAGAAGCAAAATCTGTGGTCGGAGAGCCTTCAGCAGTCACCTGGTTGCCTTTGCACAGAGCTGTGCTCCAGCCCGCACACACCAGGTACCTTTGGCTGGCAGGAGATGACTCACTGCAGGGAGTGGGTGTCACAAAGCATCTGTCAGGAGCATTGCCCGGGACCAGGAGGCACATGGAGACCCTTTCCTGGTGAGCTGCAATGTGCCAAGTGCATAGAGTAGCCATGCTACGTGAGGGAAGGGTTGTGGAAATTGCCAGCCTGAAGCAACTCTTCATGGCTCTCTCACAGAAAGTGCACCAGACACACGAATACTCTGAACCAGACCCACAGGAACTTCCCTACCTGGAGTTTCTTGTTTGTCCTTACGTTTTCATAGGGACTTCTGCCTTCATCTGTCACTTTTTCATTTGGTATCATGAGCAGTATGGGCTGATGGCAAGAAACCTGTGAATGTTCATTTACGAGTGAGAAATCCACTGGTACAGTTAAATAGCCACAAATACGGAACCAGTCTGAACACTAAGCACACTACTGAAAAAATGAGATCTATTCTTGCATGTGGCTGACATTATTTGAGAGTCAGAGGTGGTTCTTTAAATAAATGCTTTAAATGTGGTTTGCATAGATGTCTAAGTATAAAGAATAAAAGATGAGGGTGGGTGTTTTTGTATTGAATAGCACTGATGTATCCACACTGCTGCAAAGCGTTACTGAATTGTCAGGCTGGGTAGAGGAGAATGGCACTTGCATCTCATTTTGGCTCTCATGAGCCAATATCTCTTGTCTAAGGCCTCACTTTGAGTACAGACTAACACCTTTGCATTTGATCCTCCTGCCATTGAAACTGATGTGAGGCTGCTCGTCAGGGAAAGCAGATAGCAGGACTGGGAACCTAGGTGGACATACACAACTTAAAAGGGTGCAGTATAGGGTTTTTCTCTGTTCAAGTGTGAAGCACTGTAAAAGGGATCTTCCTTATCATTCTGCAGCAGATCTGAGGAAGAGGCTCATGTTACTCTGTTATTTTCTAGATCTGCAAAAGCAGCATACTCTGCATTTTGGCCAGAGGAGCAGCAGGACTGCTGCAAGTGTAGTGTCATCGCATGGATGGTTTTTTCCAGTGGGAAATTCCACCACCGCCAGCCTTGCCAAAAGACAGCTTGGAGGAGGAGAAAATTTCCTGTGATGATGGTGGTTCTTTCCCAATGAAATAAGAACAAGCAGGGAAATCCATCAAGCTGTTAGTCATGCATTTTTTACACATATATATAGCATAGTGCATGTGAGTGTGTCTATGTGTGTGTATAAAAAACTATATTGCACTTACACTCTCTATATTAATTTGGGCTAGTAAGAAAACCAGTTCATGATATGATAGGAGATAAATATATATGCAATGGAAAATGGCCCAGCAGATAATTTTGCTAACAATCTTTGTATTTAGTTTTTATGGAAGATACTAAGATTAATGTGGCTTAAAAATACATTGTACCTCTTTAAAATGAGCCTCCTTTCTTTGTAGCCCTGTGAAGCCTGGAGGTTATTTTTAATTTTAAATAGTGCTTGTTAAAGAGAAGCGAAATCAAAGGGTATTTTGGAATGTAGCCTTTTCTTTAAATACATTCCTTGTAGGTGGGGAAATCTACCAGTTTTTTGTACCACAGATGCTCAAGCTCCATTAATATATCTTTGTGTGCAAGTTCATAAGGCGATACCATCTTACAAACTGCTGTAGGAGAGACAATTGATTTTTAGTGCTTTCTAAAATGCAGAGCACAAACATACCACAACCATTGTGCACATGGAGCATGAAAATTTGCTTGAGAAATAAGCCAGGGGAAGTTTTGATTCTGACCACTTTGTGTTTAATACCCTGCATATGCATCCAAGAAATTGAAAATCTTCAGTAAATTCTGTGCATATCTTCCATAAAAACTTTGTGCTTAGCCTCCTATAAAAGATTAAGTGATAGAGGCCCAGATCTTCAAATGTACTATGACTGTGCGTGAGATCTCACAATGTTTAAAAATGTTTCCAACACGTGCAGTAGACTTCTGAAAACCAGGAAAGTAAACAGGATTTGAACATGGGCAGAGCAATGTCTTAGCTGCAGCTTGGAAGATAGAGATGGTGGCTCTGTGTTTAAATGAGACATTCCCTGAGTTAAACTAATTTCTGGTGTAACATTGCAAAAGTCACTGTAGTAAACTGTTCTTCAGGGTTAATTCAGCTAAGAGGCTACATGGCAGATTTTATGCTCATAAGCATATTTTGGGGACTCTGTGTGTTACTCCTTAGAACTGGACTGTTTATACTTCTGTGTTCGTTTGTTGGTAAATTACTTAAAACCAAATTGCAACAGCACTTCAACATTTGAAGCCAGTTGGAAGTTAGCCTCCAGCACCACCATCAATGGAAGCAGAAGAATTTTTCAGAGCAGAACTGTTTCTCCAGTCCCCCTGAGAAGAGGAGCAGTATTCTGTAAGCAAGGCTCTGTCTCTTAGGCTGTTTTCTCCTTGAACATTTCCATGAGCTGAAATGTGTCTTCAGTAATCAAATGTGCATTAATTAGTCCTGAACTCTGCTTAGTTTGCTATCAATGTTCAAAAAGAGAAGATACATGTTTATGAGGAAGGAAACGCAACTTTTGATTTGTATTTTAGGCTCTTGCCTCTAGTGCTGGGGCAGAAGCAAGTATGAGCAGAAATTTGAATGTAAGATGAGATTTAGAAAAAACCCAACTCTTCCTTAAAATCCATTCAGAATCTACCATTATCAAATATATGAAAAATTACACTATCCATTGCCTTTGAATTTTATCCCTAAATTAACTATAGTCATTAGGATGTTTCCTCAGGCGATTCTTCACTGATGCATATTTCTTCACAGTTGATTTTATTTAAAATGCAACTTCTAGTTCCCCAATGGCTATTCAGCAATGTAATACTGAATCTACAAACCATCTTCCAGAAGGAGGAAGAGAATTCTACTCTGTACTCCTTCCTCAAAGTACAGACTTTTCCATCTTTCCCTTGCCAAATCTTTCACTTGCCTGTACACTGAGGATTTCTCTGGGACCAGATAATGCGGCTATGTAGCAACTTCCCCCAAAGTAGAACTGTAGCAGTTCTCTCAGCCAGAACATCACCCTTGTCTAGGGATTTCTGTGCTCCAGGGTGTGATGTTAATGATGAGGCCTGTACCCTAAATGCCTGCTGTCATGCCACAAGACAGAGATGTTGTCTGGTACACTTAAATTGGTTGCTGAAGCAACTTGAATCATGGCTTTTCCTGCACCAGAACCTCTCCTTGTGCTTTTTAGTTGAGCTGTATCCTCTTCAGCGTAGCTCATGTTAAGTTGCAGCCCAGCCTGACAGGTCTGGACTAATTCTCTGCTGTGGCCGCTCTGGAATCCCATTAGTGAAAGAGCAAGCGGTTTCTTCCTGCCTTGACTTCAGAGTGCTTTGTTCAAATATTGAATACTTGGGACTGGGGTTTTGAAATATTGATACAGCAGAAAGTACAGACTGTCTCAGTCGGGCCTCGTGCAAGCTTTGCTCAGACGCCCTGG
The DNA here is from genome assembly GCA_013400435.1 of Pycnonotus jocosus. Classification (NCBI taxonomy): domain Eukaryota; kingdom Metazoa; phylum Chordata; class Aves; order Passeriformes; family Pycnonotidae; genus Pycnonotus; species Pycnonotus jocosus. The sequence continues at coordinate 87,264 of VWYP01003271.1, read as the reverse complement.
CGCTCGTAGGGCCTGTGGGGGAAGCGAGAAGGTCAGCATGACTGGCGTTCAGGGCTGGGGAGCAGTCTGGCCTTTAACAGATCGTGTAGGAGGGATTTGCTGGGATGAGATCACTCATGATTTGGCAAAAGTAACACCCAAATGCCATCCACCGCAGTTTGCTTCTTGCACAGTGTTGACCTAAGCAGAGCATAGAATCGTAGAATGGTTTGGGCTGGAAGGGGCCTGAAAGGGGCCTGAAAGGTCATCTAGCTCCATCCCCCTGCCATGGGCAACAATGTCTTCCATTAAACTAGGGTGTACAAAGCCCCATCTAACTTGACCTTGAACACTGCCAGGGATGGGGCATCCATAACTTCTCTGGGCAACCTGTTCCAGTGCCTCACTACCCTCACAGTGAAGAACTTCATCTGATCCACCATTCCAGATGGGGTCTCACCAGAGTGGATAAGAGTGGGAGAATCACCTCCCTCGCCCTGCTGCTCATGCTTCTCTTGATGCAGCCCAGGGTGTGGTTAACTTTCCAGGCTGCAAGCACATATTCCTGAGTCATGTTGAGCTTCTTGTCAACCAACACTCTCAAGTCCTTCTCTTCAGGGCTGCTCTCAGGACATTCTCCACCCAGCCTGTATTTGTGCTTGGGATGCCCCAACCCAGGCGCAGCAGCTTGCACTTGGCCTTGTTGAACTTCAAGAGGTTGGCCCAGACTCACCTCTCATACCTGTCAAAGCCCCTCTGGATGCCGTCCCTTCCCTCCAACCTGTCAGTCACACCACACAGCTCAGTGTCACCAACAGACCTGTGGAGAGTGCTCATGTGTGAGGCCTGTCTATGTGACAAGCAAGTTTGTTCCTTGGGTATTTCTCAGGTTCTGCTGTCCTTTGCATGGGACAGCAGTTTCAGCAAAAACCATTCTATGGCAAAGAGAAGAAAATGAACATGTAAATAATAGCCTTGAGTCTTTTATTGATCTTTATGTGTACTGAATAGTCTCTGTCAAATCTTTTCCTTCAGGCCACTTTTCTGTTCATGCTTTAGTGATGTCTGCAGTAATGACAGATGTGCATTCTTCACTGATTTTATTACATGCAGATCTTCCCAACGTATTGGTTTGATATGAAATGATCTCAGGGGCCTCAGGGCTCTATGACAGATTTCAGATTAATGGGAAAAAGGGCTTGTGTATCCACACCAGCTCTTGCACAGTGCTAAGCTCTGCAGGCAGCTCTCCCAACTTTCTGAATCCACTGTGCAACTGAGGAGAGAGACAGCTTGCTCTGCCTTTATGGTAGCAGATTGATGAGTTTGGCTGGAGGTTTTTGAGCTGCAATAATCATGGGATTTGTCACAGTAGTGATGGAAGAACAGAGTCCTTTGTGCAAACATAACAAAACCCTTTGGGAGAACATGTGCGTGCAGGAGCACTTCTGTACCCCAAGCAGTGGGTAGTACTTTTTGTGACATTGCCATGGGTCAGCCTGTGTAGGTTTTGGAGGAACGTTGCATAGCTGCAGTAAATCTTTTACATACTCTTGGTTTTTAGAAATCAAAGTGGTAACAGCAGGACTGGCCACATTAAGTCTTCCATGCGCAGCTTTTTGTTTTCTGTGCTGTTTTAGGGTGATGGGAATGTTGGACATTTGACCACTACAGTCTTGGCATGAGCCACAGCACACCAAAGGGGAAGAGAAACGCCAAGGCCCTGGGAACCTCTGGCTGTGTGTACACATTGCATTCCCTTAATGGACAGCAGTAAGAGTAAACACTTGGCTTTTGCTGATTTGGTTTTTGGTTTGTTTTTATTTCTCCCCCCCTTTACTTGATTTCTTCTGCTGTGAGCAGTGAAGATGTTGCAAACAACCCATCTGCGTTTTTGCAACACCTCCTCTGTTCCTTGATTATTTTAGTTTGTTGGTGTCACTTTGCATGTTTATACTATTTTCAAATGTTTATGTCACTCTCTTCCCATATTTTGTTTTTTCCCCGGTTGCTTTATAGCATTTGGAAGAGCTTGGCTGCTTTTCTTTTGCCTCCTTTTTTACCTTAGTTACCTTAGCAATGTTAATTTTTATCTTCTTATTTTCTTTCCCTCTTATTTTTATCTTATAAAGAGATAGGAGATTTTTTTTTTCACCTGCAGTCCGACAAAGGAAGCTTCTTTATTCACCACATCTAAACTTTCCAATTTTATTACCTTTTGAGGAATTTTCTAACAAAAAATGGGGTTAAATTAATAGTGACACTTTAAAGATGGAAATATATTCCTCATCTGTTCAAAATTACTTCTTCTCCACCCCTGTGATTAGGGAGACACTAATCTGAAGTGCTCTGCTAGACCTGGGCCATGCACGTACACACTTCTTGTATGAAGTTCATTTTACTGACAACAAAAGGATATGTCTTCAGTATGTCTTTTTCTGCTGCATGCAATAGTACAATAGTTGCCCACTTAGCTGCCACACACTAGAAATCTGGGTTTCATTTGAATTTCCAAGGTTGTTCAAACCGCATTTAGTATTTTTCTCTTCTCCCTTTTTATTTTTTTTAATCTTTCCATACGTATGTCAGCCTCCAGCAGAGCCTGAAAAAGAGGAAAGAAAAAAAGAAGGGGCGGGAGGGTGGAATTAAAAAAGCCAGCAAGGTGTCCTTAGCGTTTCCCTGCACCTGGAACTACTCATCCTGTGTGCCTCACGCAGCGCCGTTGCGGGGGGAACGCGGGAATCAGCACGGCAGAAAAACAGGGCGTGAGGGAGGGTTAAAAAAATTTTTTGATTTTTTTTTTTTT
>VWYP01003271.1:0-84185 GCA_013400435.1 Pycnonotus jocosus | reverse complement strand
TTTTTTTTTTTTCTTCCTTCTCTCCCGGAGCTGCCCCGGGTGTCTCGGCGCCCCCGGGGCACTCCAGCCCTTTGTTACCCCGGGCATCGCTCCGCGCCGGGCTCTGTTAGGCTCCCTCCTTCTCCTCCTCCTGCTGAAATCCCCCCCCTCCCCTTTTTAGTTTTGACCATGACAGCGTGACCTTGCTCGTGGAGCGGGGCTGGTGCTCAGAAATTCATAAATGCGGGAAAACGTAGATTAAAAAAATTATTTCGTTATTTTAACATTATTTTTAATTTCTTTTAAAAAGGAGTTTGAGTGGAATATGGTGGTTCCTCTCTGTGAATGCTTTCTGCAATGCTTTTTATTCTTGCATGGTGTCTAAACAAAGCTTTTCTCCCCAAAATCATGTCTCGACCAATAGCCTGGTGCAAACTTGAAGCACGCTGTGGTCCCCGAAATGAAATGTATTTTTAGGTCTCTGCAGATTTATGGCTTTTGCCTCCAGCATTGCTGGGACTGTTTGTCATGAATGAATATAACATGTGTGTACATTGCTGAGAGGATCCTTGGCATAGGTCCCTGCTCGCTGTAATTGTCATTCTTTTCCCCATCGTAAGCATTTCGTTTTCCAGGGCTGCGCAGAGCAATTGCAAAATTCTCAAAACATGGTTACACAGAGTGAGGCCCTCGGCCAAAAGCTGGCCTGGTACTGCCCTGATTTTAAGAGGCTGAGCCTGGTTGGTGTCCATTGATCCAATTTTGGCCTTTGGTTCTTCAGCTTGCAACACGTTTCCACGTATACGATTTGTGAATTGTTGGCAAAACAATCGTTTTTGTTAAGTTTTCTGTTTGGTTTGAAAAACAGGCTGCTGTGTCTGTTTCCGTGAGAGCCATCAGGTTTTGAGCCTTACAGTAAGAAACAGTTAGGTAATTTTTGGATGAATGTTTCTTTCAGACAACATGGATGAGCAAATAGGTATTTTCCAAATCCTAGGAGTAGGAAATGAAATCTGACCGCTGAGGATAAGAGAGCTAAACTGTTGTAATTAATTCCTTTCTGGTTGTAACCAGAGTCATTCTTGTAGTCTGGTGGGAAACTGCTCAAGTGACAATCAATTTACAATGTTCAGTTTGTACAGCAAAGCATATTTCAAGGTGTGTTGTGTTACACTGGTTGACAATTAAATAACGTTAAATTGGAGAACGCTCCTGTTAAAAATCCTATAATCTCGCTTGAAGGAACATGTTGCTTAGATAAGGAAAGCTATCGGATCTCCTCCCGAGGGTTGCTTTTTGTGGTAAGAAAGTCAGTAAGAATGAGCTTTATTTTTACAGTAACCTCATTCATGCCAACACCACCTCTACTACATATTTATTCAAGGGATTTAACACCTTTGTTTCTGCTGTTAAGGGATCAAAATGTTGGCAGGAAGGCAAATTATGTAAACATAACTGTATGTCCCATTGACTGGTTGTGTTACGAATTGGTTTGCCAAAATCCAAAATAAAATGCCTCCTGTGCAGCAAGATGTGTTTCTTATCAGTTCTGTCCTTTCAGTGCATTTCTCCTGTTGATAGCACCAACTTTATGCTAATCTTTCAGAGTGGGTGTGACTGTCTCCCCAGTACCTCGCTGATACTGACTATATTGATTACCAAGACAGAGCTTACTGTACCTGGTGTTTATTTGTAACAGCGACGAAGTAGCCAGAATAGGAAATGTGCCTTAACGTAAAACTATATAGATTCTCTGGTTATTTTTTCTTTTAAGTAGCAAAGTAGAGGACCATTGGCAAAGTCAAGCTAAACATGTCAAGGTTTCCTCTTTTCACTAAATTCATTAGCCAAAGCCCTTGTGAGCTTTCAGTGGGGATGCTGAATGAGCCTTCTCAGACATGTTTTTTTCCCCTGATTTCTTACTATGCATCTGACTTTCTTTTCCTTCTAGGGGGAGCTAGAAAAACTGAATCAATCTACAGACGATATCAATCGCAGAGAGACGGAGCTGGAGGTATAGAATTTATCTTTGCATTTTCCTTTTGTGCATGTTGAATTTTGTGAACAAAAGGGGCAGTGTTTTTGAATGGGTTCCCTCCTGAATGGTAATTTTGCAGCATGAGTCTGGTGAGGATTTTTTTAAAGGTGTGAATTGACCTAACAGCTGAAGAGAAAGGGAGAAGGTAGAGGTATGCTGACAGTGTAAAAAAACCCTGTGTGGAGAACACACAACCACTTGCAGAACTTATTTTTAGGTTTTGACGCTAAGCTTAGACAAGTTTTATTTTTACACTGTTTTGTGTTTGTTGTTTATAGACAGGGAAAGTTTATTTAGTTAAGCGGTTTTTGCCATACAGCTGTCTGTCAGGATCTTCTCTTTGGTGGCTGTTTGGGGTTTTTTTAGCTTGTTATCTTTGCCTTTTTTTGTCATCACTTCCTGAGCAAGGAAGGTGATGAAGGAAAGTTGGAAGAAAAGACTTCCTGGTTATACAGAGACATTTTCGAGGATACTTAAAAATCTAATAGCAAGTTCTGAAGAAATTGTTTGTAAATCCCCAAATTTGAGCTTCATCTACTTAGTAGTTATTCTGGAAGGCTCAACATTATTGATCTAATAGTGTTGCAAAACAAACTATTTGTGTGTTCTATTTGTGTGTGTAAATTTTCTTTTCTTTCCAAAACAGAGAAGATAAACCCAGTGGAAGTATAAGATTAATATGCTGCTAAAGAAAAACTGGCATAAAATATGAGTTTATATCCTAAATAATTTTGATATCATTATGAAGTTTTGAGTACTGTATCAAAACATGCTGAGATTGCAATGAGGAACATACTGTAAAAGTACATCTGTAGATTTCTGTCTGTACCTTCAAAATGTCAAAGTCTGTTTTTTTGGATTTTTTTTTTAACTTTTAAAAGTTCACTATTTTTTTTCCTTGCGTGTGTCTTTTCCTGAGATGGATACCTCAAGCATGGGATGGTTCTTGGTAGACTTTTAAAATACTGAAGTATCCACTGAGAGCACTGAACAGAAAATGGGGTTATGTTCTTAGGAAACAAAGAGCCTTGTCTTTTTTCTTCTCCCCACTTGTTTGCATTTTGTGTCATTTGTGGCATGTAGATCATGAACCATTTGCTGTACAAAATGAAACTGTATTTTTGCTGTGGAAACTGTGTGTCACTAGCATGATTTAAATTTTATGAGTGAACTTTAAAAATCAGTATTCTAGTCTGCAACACTAGCAATTAAATGGACTTCAGGAATCTTTCTATAGATATATTGAAAAAAATCATTATATGCATCTTTTCAATCTCCTTATTTCATGCTGAGGTACTGAAATTGAAAGATGGTGTTATGGATAGTTGCCTGGATTTCATTAATTTTGTCATAATCTTGCACTGAGGACATATTATGAAGCAGATGGAATAGTAATAATAATGCAAAGGCATCCTCATGAAATAAATCCCAGTGACTTTAAGATGGGATTTTGCTGCTTGATTAAAATTATTCATGTGATCAAGTGTTTGTCGAGCCTGCAGATTTGTAGCTACTGTCTGTGTGACACTGTGTGCTGTGTGCTGAGCTGTAGAGGCTGAAAGGCTCCTGGAAATATAACTGTAAATAAAAGAGCAGAATTTCCACAATGGCTTGGTCTTACATTGTTGCTTACTCAGCCTAGTAAATACCAGGTGTTAGATAGGTAGAAATCATATAATCATTCTCTGCACTTTGCCATTAAGGGTTTACTGCAGATCTGTCTGTAGTACTTACTGTAAGCAGTTTTTGGTGGAATTAAGGTGAAATACCACCATGAGTATGCTTTCTTGAGTGTTTCCTCTTCACTTTTCATCCAGAAGTCTTCCTGGATGGATGCCAGTTTGTGGTATCATGCAACTGCATAATTTTTAATTTGTAAAGATTTTCATTACATTTGATCTGCTCAAATATTGAGGACACATGCATTTGGATGATGTAAGCAAGGCTTAAATTTATATACAGGTTGATAAATGCATTTTAAGTGGACTTAAATCCTTTTTAGGGGAAAGGAATAAAAAAAAATTCCACGACATCCAATGTGTGTGGTTAGCAGAAAATCTCTGCTTTCATACTCTGGACAAGAAAAGAAAGATTTGCCAAGCAGCCTTATAGGATAAATCTAGAATTTGGAAGGAGGAGTTTGGAATTGGGATCATTCTGCTTCAAAGGCTTCCAAAATCTATGAATGCTGTCAAAAATGTGGGCTTCTGGGAGAGCCATGCTGACTTTCCCTTTGAAGATTTGCACTTTTGGCTCTTATTAGCTGCTTTGGGTCCCTCTTGCTACCCCTTCCTAGTCGGTGGTGTTCCTGCCGTATTTCATTGGAAGAAGGATGTGTGTGCGTGTTTTTTAACCGGACAATGGAGTTATATTTATCCTGTTTTGCTAGTATAATTTTCTTCATCTTTTCAATATCTTTAATGGGAACACAGATGTAGCAGGACATTATTTACAGCACAAGTTGCTGACTGCCAGCTTCCTGTAGCATTACTTAGTGGTCCATACATTCCCACTGTTGATTTTTTTCCCAGAATAATCTGGAAAAGCAATGGAAGTGTTTGAGTAGAAGGTATATTTCTTTGAAGGAAGTTCAGAAAAAGACACTCATGTTTTTGTGACTTGATGTGCTCTCTGATAAGCAGGAAGGGTAACCTTGTGGCATCTGAGTTCTGCAAGACCATTCTGGACTTCCTGCATGTAGCTTTGTGTGAGTTGCTCTAAGTGGGACTGCTGACTGTCTCCAGTTCCCATTAACTGGGGGGGAAAAAAAAGCTTTTAAGTCCTTCTAAACCCATGCTTCTGTTCTTGCTGTGCCTCAGGTGTGCATCTGCAGAATGGAAGTAATGCTGCGTTACCCAGTGGGGAATGTTATGGGGCTGAATTCAGCAGAGGTTTCTAGGATTTTGAGACTACACTGTCTTGGTGTAGCCACAGGAATGCCCATGTTTGAGCAATGTAGAAAATACTGGTGTCTTCTGATAATATGGGGAGTTCTGTTTTAAGTTGACCAGCCTGCCATTTCTTTAAGTTCTGCACTGAAACTGCCATATGATCTGTTTATAAGTTGAAGAGCCTGGGGTTTTTAATCTTTTAAACTGAGTTCTGCATCCACACTGCCTGTGAAAGCACTGGGTGTACATACAGGGCATGACTTGAACAGATATGTTGAAGTTGGCTACGTCTATTCTTTTACTTGGAAGAATTACTCGTTTTTTGCTCTTTTGACCTGTCCTATTAAACCCTGGAGAAATATCCTGACCTGCTGGTGCTCGCAGCCTGTTCACAGGAGTTGCAGAGCTGCTGAAGGGCACGGAGTGGCTGGTAGTTATATGTTGCGTTAATGTATTGCCTGTTAATGAATCTTTGATTAGACTTGATTTAAAATCCATAATGCTGCTCATACAAAGTGCAACACTGAGCATTACTGACACAGCAGAAGGATGATGAGGGCTCTCTGAGGGATTTAACACTTGGCTTCGCTAATGTCCCTGTTTATGTTTGAAGTGTCTGTGAAGAGCTGGGGGAAACGTCTTGCAGGGGAGATACAAGTGTGTTTTGGCCAAATGCAAGAGGTTTTTTCCTGTTTATTGGAAATGCATCTCCATCTGAACTCGCATCAGGAGCTGTGAATGTATTTAACAAATGCGCACTGTTTGCCTGTCCAGCCAGCTCAGACATGGTTTGGAATGGCTGAAAGTACAACTCAGATGTAACAAATTAACCCGGGGACCCTCTGGCAGCATTGTGGGGAGGGGAAATGCAGCACATACCATTAAAGTTACCACTGGAATCCCAGCTATCCCAAATGTGGTTTTTGTTAGAGAGAGTTTTTTGTGTTGCTGGAGTTACGAGCTGGCCAATGTTTGTTGATGGGAGATACTGCACAAGAAAATTAGAGCTGAACCGTGCTGCTTTCAGCTGTGTTCTTTATTAGAGGACCTGGTTGGGATCCCTCTTGTGTGCTTGCCTAGATCCTCTAGTCCTGATCTGCAAGACTTTGTGTTACTTCTAGCCCCGGGTTTATCATAAAGGTCATCTTGGGTTGTTGTTGAGTATAAGGAAAGGGCTTTATTAGCTGTGGTGCTCTGTCACTTGTGAGACTCGTGAGCATTTGAACCCCTCTCAGAAGGGGAAGGATTTTTTCTCATGGTGTAATCCCAGCTGGCTGCTAAGCATGACACAGCTCCTTGCTCCTTCCCTGCTGGTGGGATGGTAGGGAGAACCAGAAGAGCAGAAGTGAGAAAACACATGAGTTGAGCTAAAGACAGTTAAGTAAAGCAAAAGCTGCACGCACAAGCAAGGCAAAACAAGGAATTAATTATTTGCTTCCTGCTGGCAGGCAGATATTCACCAGTTATTTAAAATTGCTTCTTATTTCTTCACTAAAATACTTGGCTTTAGGAAAAAAACTTGACCTGCTGACCCTGTGACACATAAGAAATGTTAGGGTTTTTTAAAAAAATCCTCCATCTTTCAGATTTTAGAAAAATGACCTCTCAGTGTCTGGAATCTCATTCTGAGCATGCCTGCTTGGCTTGAGGAAACATCTATCTGTGGAAACATCCGCCACCTTATCAGTATCCCTGTGCAGCATTTTCCAGAGAATGTCCACAAAGAATGCAGAGATAAGGGCAAAGCAGCTCACTGGCTGGTGTTCCTGCTGGCTTTTGGTGGAGGATGTACGTGTGTGATGGATTTATCCAGCCCTATCGGGACAAATCTTTCCACATCTCTTTATGATCTACTTGCTTCCATAGGAAATGGCTCCTGTGTGTGAACTGCTTGTTTTTTTGCCTTCTGCTTTCATCCAAGGATGAGTTGGGGAAGGCGTCTTCCTCTGCTGTGGCTCTGGAAAGATTTTGTCAACCAAATGAGTCAAAGGACTTTGCTTGATTCATGTTCTTGACGTCAAGATGGGTTTCCAGCCTGAAAGAGGAAAGGTTAGGTGGAGAAATCTTGCTTTGGAAGGAGCACCCTGTACCCTCCCATGCCTGCTTTCTTCTCTCTTCTTCTAAGAAAATTAAAAACATTTGTAGTAAAAAGTATTGGTAGTCTCAGTTTGTAACTGACTGCAAGCAGGAGGTTCGAGCAACTCAGGCACTGATTTTTTAATTGTTCTTAGATGGCAAATTAGTAGCTGTCTAAAAAAAAGTAAACCAATTTTTCTTATCCCTTAAAAATTGAGATACTGCTTATCCTCTTCTGTGCACTTTGTTTTTAAGATTTGGTTGCCAGTCTGGCTTACTTGAACTGCTTAGGTACCAAAGAGATATTAAAAGTGTTTTTAACTGGTTTGGTGCATGAAGGTAGATTTCCGAGCACACCTTGTGCATCTGTTTGGTGTAAATGTGTGATACTGATGCTGGTTTAACTTGGACATGAGCTTTTGCAGCTGGTAAATCTTGGTAGCAGAGAAGATGGGTATGGATACTGTCAGCCTCTTGGAAATAGGTGAAGCCTGTCTCTAAGTCAGCAATTCCATTTGCCATGCACCTCCCATGCTTGCCAAGGGTTCTGCACACCAGACAGGCAGAACAGTCATGGGACAGCCTTTGTAAATGAAATTTAGATGTGCTTGGTACTAAGGTGATTCAAACGTGGTTGATTATAAAAATAAAATTGTTTGAAAATACTTGTTTCATTTGATGGGCAGAAATAGTTATTTGCTTGTCATCTGGCATTTAAACACCAGTTCATCACAATCACTCATGAGTGGGGAAAATAAGCATGCTTTTTTTTCTCTGACAGGTGCAGTACAGATTGAAAATTGTATTGTAGGTTTTTAGATTTTCCCCCCACATTTGAGAGTGGATTTTCAAAATGCTGCTGGAAGGATGACCTGTCCTTAAGTGTGGTCCCTCTTTCTAATTTCTAACAGAAGCAATGCAACTGACGCGAGACATCTCAAACACCCTGACATTTTTAAAGCATGTTTTCCCCTCTACTCACTCCTAATCTTCTGTGATTATTTTTAAGAACAGTTTGCTTTCTGGTGCAGTGTCAAAAAGCTGCCCAACAGCAAGTCATTGCAAACAAAGTCTGCTTTTAATAATGAACTATTGCACCAAAACCATATATGGGGTAGAGGTCTGGCATACTGCCTCAGACAGTGAAATCTCTTCTCAGAGAAAAGTGCTAAGGATTTCCAGGAAGAAAGTTGATGAGTGTGGAGCTCTTGCAGCCATAGAACAAGATGTTGAAATGTAAACTGCAGCTGTCCACGTGCTACACTAAGTGCTCTGCCTGCTGGAGCGTGTGTATGACAAACATCTAGCTAGTGAGAGTCTACTTATTAAGGCTGTAATTTAGGTGAGAAGCTTCTCTTGCTACCTTTTTTTTTGTTGTTGTTGTTGTTTTGTTTTGTTTTGTTTTAAACCTTGTTACGCACATCCAGGATAAAGAGCCTTAATCGGCTTTTGTCCAGCTTGGAAAAGGTTTATCATCATCTCATTTGAGCAAATAGGAGAGAAAAAGCATTGAAAGCTGACTGACTGGCAAACATCTTCAATGTCACCTTTCTATTTCTAAAATCAGAAATAAAGTGTTCTTAAAAATGATCATAGAAGATTAGGAGTGAATAGAGGGGAAAACATGCTTTAAGGATGTCAGGGTGTTTGAGATGTCTCGCGTCAGTTGCATTGCTTCTGTTAGATCTGTGTGTGTAATCAGTGCAGTGGTGAGAAAAACAAAATGTGTTTTTAAAACATGAAACATAAAAACCCACCCAGAAACAGTGAGTGTGACTCACATATTACCTGAGGCTGCTGTTATCAATGAATAGCATTTCTGCTGGAATAAATTATCTTTCAAGAAACTGAAATACAGGAACTAGAGATTGAGGACTGAGCTACAAAATTTCTATGGCATATGCTGCACTGTCTTGGTTTTACTCATGACAACAAATTGCAGGAATTGACATATTTTCCTTTCTCTGTTATCCATGCATGCTAGATAAAAGGCTAAATGAAGCACTTGTATGGAGGGGCAAGTCACACCGGAGGATAAGTAGGTTGAAAGTGTTGTGGTTGTCTTTCTCACATGGATGTAGGACTCACCCTGTGCTGGGAACCACGAATGAGCTGCAGTGATGTGCTGTTTTGAGCCCCTAAGCTTTTGATGTGAGTGTCCTCACAGAAAACACCATTAAGAGGATTTATAGCTTGAACCACTTCACATGTGGGTTGAAGTGCCTCAGTGACAGTACCATGGGAAGCCAGACATAAAGCAGTGAATTAAATCAATTCCCAAGTTACTGCTTTGACTATAGGCCCATTCATTTCCATGAACTTCTCATGTCACATAAGGAGTAAGTGCACCGAGCCCAGTCCTCCTGGTGCAATTGCCTTGGTGCTTCTGACGTCCCCATTCTCACATGAGGTGTAAAAATAGCTGCTGCACCTGTGGTTGTTACTCAGACTTCCCCAGGATCACCTGCCGGGGGAGTTTTGCGCTGTCCCAGGGGCGATGTCTTTGCAGATGCTCTGCCAGCACGTGGCAGGTCCCACTCACTGAGCCAAGGAGCGTGGCTGGGTGTTTGCAGCAGGGAGCTGTGACCCTGCTCTCGGGAGGTGCTGCTAGAGCTCCCAGATCAGAGGCATGGTCAGGAGAGCTGAGTCAGTTTGGGTGGAGGAGGCTGGGCGGTGTGAAGGCGCTGTGTTGCCACGGGAGCACACACACTGTAGATACACAGTGTGGGATCATTTGCTTTTGTAGTGTAGCTGGGGCTGGTGGAGAGTAAAAGTGGTGTGTGGGGGGCTGCAGAGGGCATGGGTTTGGCACCTCACCTCGGAGACCTCGGCATCCTGCTGCTGGGTCGAAGGGGATGGCTGCAAACCTTGGGTGAGGAGATTGATCCCAGCAGAGAATTGAGCATCTGCTTCTTCTGTCATGCAGAAGGTGTTGGAGCCTGCAGGCTTGTGTCCCTGACAGTCAGGAGCCTGAGAGTAAATGTCACTTAAAATGAGTTGTGATGGATGATATAAAGTTCCGGGGTGCTTTGATTTTCATTATTGTTATTCACTGCAAGAATGAGGGTGGTCAGACCTAAATTAATCCTTAAAAGAAGAACCAGTCATCTTTGGAGGAAAACGATAAACTGGAATTTCACATCAGTGTGTTTTTCAGTAGAAGCTTCCTATTCTGTGAAACTAACTACTGTGTGGAGTGGAGTTGTGCTCATGGGCAAATGTGTATTTCACCATTTGTAAGACCTGTGCTTCAGGCACTTGGAGTTCAGTAATTTGTATCTGCTTCATCAGAGTTAGAGGGAGATGAATGGGTATAGAAGTTGCTGTTAATTTGACTACTTTGTTCTTAGTGTCTTTTGGGTTTTGTTTTGTTTTTTTGAACTCCAAGTAGGGACTACTCATTTTTTTTTTTCCTATTGGATAAGACTGTATATAATTATTAAATTAATAAATTTCAGGTAGGTCTCCAAGCACAGATTTGTAGTGATGATTTCGTTGTTCCAAGTGCTTGTCTTACAAACATGGAAACTGAACTTTTTGATGAATCAGTGCATAGGGCTTTTTTTACTTGAACTATTTGCTTTTTATAATATCCTTATATACAGCTTTCACAAGGAGAATGAAAAGAAATCTTCCAACGAATTCATTTATAAATGAGCTTTTAATTCTGTTCCTACACCTGCAAAGAATTTTTCTCTTTGTTAAACATACTTCAGTACTTAATATTTTTCTCACAATATAGTCATCATGCTTGGAGCCTTTTTCAGTTACTTATGAAACTCATTTTGAGCACTGAACCATGTATGGTCCGGTAATTTAATTGGAAATATTCAAATTCTTCTCACTGAGAAAATCATTGACTCAATAAATATTGTTTAAATGATACATTTCAGGCTTTCATTTAGAAATGAGATTATTGACTGGATTTGAGTTAATGAAATAATAAGTTAATGTCCATTTAATTCTCCTTTTTTGACCTTGTTACACATTTGAATAATTCCTTAGAATAATTTGGAGTATCTTAAGAATCCAAAGCTATTTGCCCTGGACTAAAATAATGCTGATGCTGGTTCAGGTTTTACATAACACTAAAAAGGAAGCAAAGAAGGTTTTATAGAAATATGTTGCTTTTTCTGTAAAAACTTGTTGCATTTTTTTCCACTTCTGAGAGCAGAGTGGCAGCTTGCGATGTATTTTAAATCTTCTGGTGAATAAGCAGTTTTGCATTCTAGAAATCCTCAACATTAATGACAAAACCCTACTGAATTAGGGCACTTCTTCAAGCCAGCTGCTTCCTGATTATCAGCATGTCAGTCCAGCAATCTGCATAAATGCTGCACTCTAATTAGAGTTACAAGCCTTGTTGAGAGCTCACATGGCCCTTCCTCTTCATCTCCTTAAATCCTGGGCCAGGTCCCAGCCTGAATTTGCATCAGTCTGCAATAATTTCATATATTTAGAGTCTGTGGTGGATTCTGAGATTGAAATCAGAATGACTTTGCTTACATGTGTGGAAATTTCAATGAAGCAGAGAAAATATTTTAATTGCTTTAGCTAATCAGGTAAGGGGTAACACTCATCCCATTTGGAAGTAGCTGGATTTTTTAAGTACAGAAAATACTAACAGTGAAGTGGACTATAGGTGCCCTTCTCCATTGATAGAAACCATAGCTGAAAAGATGGGCTTTCTGTGCCAATTCCAGCTGATTAGCCAGCCTGCTGTGGGGGTTTGGCCTGCCTGCTAGCACCATTCTAGCATTATCTATGTGAGATGTCTTTGCCATTGAAATCCCTCTCAGACCTTGTTACACTGCTCACTGTTTGCCTCCTCACTGACTGAGCAATTTACAAACAATTCCTCTCTGAGGAACCCTGCCAGAGGTAACATCTAGAACAGGCTGTTGTAGGCTTCATATAAAAGCTGTCACTGAAAGACAAGATTTGGTGTCCAGGATGCCAGCTTTAGGGCTTGGCTCTGGGTTCCAGGGTTCCTCTACTGAAGAATTCTGTCTTAGTCCAAATGCCTGTAACTCTTGAATTTGTCAGCTCCTGTGTGAATTTAAAGAGGAACCTGAGGGTAGGAACAAACAGGTAGAAATATGTTTTAAAGCTCTAACTTGCCTTTGTCCTTTCTTTCCTTCCTGCAACGTTTTGAAGGATGCCCGCCAGAAGTTCCGCTCTGTGCTGGTCGAGGCGACAGTAAAACTGGATGAACTGGTGAAGAAGATTGGAAAAGCTGTAGAAGACTCTAAACCTTACTGGGAAGCTCGGAGGGTGGCCAGGCAGGTAAGACCTTTCTGCCTTACAGGCTTGTGGTGGTAGTTGGAGGGCACACACCAAGTGTTGCTTTCCTGCTGTTAATAACATCCTAACCATGTGCACTCGGCTGACACTGGTCTGTGTCTTCAGTTGCATGGGAATCAATGGCAAAATGGATTTCTTCACAGCCACAGCTGCAAGTGCTCTTCAAACCCAGAGCAGCTAGAGCAGACACAATAAAGAAAGGCTGCTTCTATTCTCTCATTATAAATGGCCTTTCAGAGTCCTGCTCTTTCCTATCAGTAATTGTATTTACTTGAAAATACAGTGTGGATTTTGTGTATCTGTTTATTCTTCTTAAAGCAAAATGCTCAGCAGCTAAATGGCTGCAGCTGGAAGCTGCAGGGAAAAAGGCTGGAGCGGGGCAGGCTTGGGGAAACCTGCAGGGTTTGGTGCTGATTGTGTTGTGATGAAATAGGAATGTGCTAAACGTGGCTCTAAAGTGTTTTGGTTTGGGGATAAACTGAGCTTGGCTTTCTCTGTCATCAGGGCCTTACTTCCCATGCCCCAGCTACCACTGGATTATTGATAGGCCTGTGTAGCTCAGGGTGGGATG
Organism: Pycnonotus jocosus; assembly: GCA_013400435.1. NCBI lineage: Eukaryota > Metazoa > Chordata > Aves > Passeriformes > Pycnonotidae > Pycnonotus > Pycnonotus jocosus. The sequence continues at coordinate 71,326 of VWYP01003271.1, read as the reverse complement.
AGGTGTGGAAGGAAGAGTGTGACCTGCTGGATGAAGAGAAAGCCAGAAAGCTTGTGACATGTCAGGCAGCATCTCGTTTTAGAGAAAAGGCTGCTGAGAGTTGAGTGTGTGGTGGATTAGGCAGTGCTTCTGCTGGGTATTTGTGGTGGGGCTCGCTGGTGCGTGCGGGTTTTTGTTTCTTCCCCAAGGGAAGCGTGTTCCTGGTTGCTATTTGTATATTCTCTTGAGGCAGGAAGAGTCAGGAAGAGCTGCCTAGAGCTGCTGCTTCTGTGCTTGGCTGGAAGGATGTGTGGGGTGGCATCTGTGGCTGGGTAGCTGGGATGTGCTTGTGTTCAAGGGGAGAGTGAGAGATGGGGTGGCAGGTGTGAAATACGTGAAAACTGCAGAAGGATTTTCTTCATAAAAGTAGGTAGAGGGGTGAGAAAAGTAGAGTAGGTGTGTGCCAGGAGGCAGAGAGTAAACTCTCAGGGTAAGAGAAGAGGAGGGAAGAGAATCCATCCTCAGAAGAGCACACAGGAAAGGGAGGAATGAACATGCTTCATTCCCTTGAAAGCTGATGAAGCAGGAACTGGATTATGGGATGTGGCACACAAGATAATATGTGACTGTGTTGATGCTTTAAATTGCATAGCATTGTTTTGGAGGCATTGTTTCAGGTGGTGGGGATGGGCTGCAGAGGCTGTTAGGCTTAATCCTGCAGACTAGAAGCAGTGTGGCAAACAGGTAAGCTCTACCCTGCTTGCTGTGCTTTGGAGTATCCACCTCTCATCTGTAACTGCTCTGAAACCCTGCTCCTGAGGACTCTGGTGTGTGCTAGAGATAAACCAGTGGTGAGCTACAGAAGTTAGTAATTGTGTAAAATAGCATGTGCAGTTTGGAAAAACAATCCCTGCAACCCTGCCTTGAGCATCATCTTACACTTCTATTACTATAAATAGCTGGGTAACGCACAGCATGCATAGGACTTCAAGAGTTACACTTGGAAAAGTTAATGGTAGAAGCACGCACTTTGCAACACAGAAAAAAAAAAGATTGATTGGCTTTGAGGTTTGTAACATCACAAACTCAGAGCAGTGAACTTTGCCCTCTGTCCTCAAGCTGGCAGTAGATTATGTTCTGGAAATTGAATTTCGTATTGTTACGTCTCTGCTACCCCTGAAATCCATTCAGTCATTCTGATTCAAAGGTACTTTGCAACACCACTAAGAAACCCAGGCTCCTGAAGGGCCTTAAATTAGTAGAATCACTGCTCCAGTAGTAGACTTGTTAGAGGGAACTGTATTTTTCTCCCAATCCATTCTGTCACTAGCTAGGTTTAAATGCTGTTTATCCCAGATCTGTTTAGTTGCTACACATTCAATTGTCTTTCAATTCCTTGGTAGCATTTTATTTTAAATCAGGGGTTGCCCTTCTAGCCACTCATTTTGCTTTTTTTCATTTTGTGTAATGAATATGGTCATAGAACAGAGTTCCTGCTTTATATTTGCTCAGCAGACAAAGATAGAAGATGGTCTCTGGTTTCCCTTTTACCCTTTTTCTAATAACATCTTAAAATGGAAATGTGAGGGCCAAGAGGAGTGCAAGCATTGAATGATGGTGAATCTATCTGGAAGCTGGGAGATTGGAAAGATGGGTGCCAATCATGAGTAAAGCATCTGCCTAAAGAATTTTTCTAGTTTTAATTTAATCTAGAAAAGTTCCACTTAACTGGGAGCAAATTCACTATCATAAAGCATGGAGAAGGGGTGGATAGGTAGGGAAATATGAAACTGGAGGAATGTATGAGAGTATTAACATGATTAGGTGCCAGTTTGCATCTCTCTTTTTACTTTGATTTGCAAAGCTGTAGAGAAATCATGGGAAGAGCTTGTGGTGGTTTTTTTGGGGTTTTTTTTGGTTTTTTTTGGTTTTTTTAAATTTAAATTAATAATAACATCTAACCTATGAAGAATTGTCTTCCTCCTCCTGTCTTTACAGATATTTTAGAACCATTAGGCTGCATCAAAAAATGTAGGCAGAAGGTTTTTGGGGGCTGAAAAAGCTTTAATTAAACAATAGGGGAAAAATGGATGACTCTACTGGTAAGAGAAAGGGAAGTGTAAATTCCTGTTTGTTGTTCTCACTAAAGGGAAGTAAAAATATGACCTGTAAATTTTAAGCCTTTCGGAAATACAGAATTGCATAATTAATGACTTTTAGTTTGACAGAAATGCAGGAGTTGTCCAGAGTTACTTGCGTTTAAGATGTCAGCTGCAGCATAAATTACCTGATGCAAGCTCTGTTAAGTCACACTGAAGAGCTTGCTTTCACTTGGCACCAGCACAAGTCTCTTTTGGAAATAGGTGTTTCATCTATTAAAATAAAATCCACTAAGAAGGTATGAGGGCAATGATGTGGGGTCATGAAAAACCAGGTCACCAGCTGAAATATGACACTGGAGAAGCTTTAGGATCTTGAGCCCTTTTGTCTACTCATCTTTATCTGCAGCTTGTGCAATCCTGTGTTGGCAGAAGATAGGGAATTCAAAACAAATTAACTCTCCTGTGCAAAAGTCCTGTAAGATCTTGTTTGTGCAATGTTTGCCAAGAGAGCCAGAGCTTGGCCTATCTCAGGGTGAAACTTTGCTTTACCAGAACACTGGCCCCTTAGCGTTACAATCTGAGTACTTTGCCCTCTGAAATGGTGGCACAGGGAGTCAGGATGCTCTGTCTTGGTACCAAAGCTGTCATATTTGGCTTTTGCTGAGAGTCAGGGGAGATCTAGCTAATACTCTTGCTCAAGGGGATTTCATGTAACTTCTGCCAAGACAGAACTGTTGTGATTTGTCATTTGGTAGAGCAGTGGGCCTTCTGTGTTGATCACAGACACACCTCATTGTTTTGGAGCATTTTGATTCCAATTTGTCATTTAATCAAATTTTGAAGTACTTGTGCTGTGAGAACATTATTTGTTTGGTATATTGTCATTTCATGTTGCTCTTTAACTTAGGCAGTAATGCCCATATTCAGTGGAAGCGCTTTGGCACATAGAGAATTGTGCATTTACACAAGCAATGCCCACATTGCAGCAATATGGAATTCCTGTAATCCAGAAGGTGGCCTAGGTTCTAAATGTTCAGAAAATCAAACTTCCTATGTCGTTTTGGTTTGGGTGGTGGTTTCTTCTTTTTTCTTTTATTTCTTTTTTCCCCACTAGTCGCTGCTTCCTTAGTTAACTAGTCAAAGAATTAGACTTGCCCAAAGATAATGGGGAAGAAGGGTGAAGTTGCCAGGAAACAATAATAATGTAAACAGAAGTCCTGAGCCTCTGAGGTAAGGAGTGTCTTAAGCCACTGTTGACTTAACATTTTGCAGGGCTGGGGCTGGAAAGTGCCTATGCAATTGTGTTCACAGTAGTGTCTGAGCAAGTGACGGAGGTGGGAAGTGTGTTACCTCCCTGGTGACAGCATGCTCTGGGACAGGATGCTGTGCAAGAGCAAGTGTGGTCTAATGCATAAATCATTGGGCTGGCAGGAGCTGATTTTGTGCTGCTGCATGGCACAGATGGATGACTTCATCTCTCTCAGTTCCCATGTAAAATGAAGCTGTCAAGCTGCTGTGAAGCTGAGTTCATTAAGGGAAGTAAAAGCACTTTGGGGTCACTGGGTGAGAGGTGCCATTAAAACACTGCTATCCATACATCATCACTTGTGAACCCGTCGACAGATTGAACAAGAGACGTGCCTTTCTGCTTTGCTTCTGCTGGAAAAATAATCTGATAAAAGTGTGTTCCCACCCCCACAAATAAAACAATCCATGGATTTTTAGTGACCCTAACCTGACTAAAAACCCTGGGAGTATTGCTTTTAGTTGAGTTTCAGCTTTTTGTTTGTTTGGTTTTGGTTATTTTTTGTTGGCTGGTTTTTGTTTGGTGGTGAACTGGATTGGTTTGGTTTTGTGGCAGGGTGAGGGGTTACAGTTTATTGTCTCAGATTTGGAGTAGGTGAGGATGCTTTGCTCAGCTTTAGTACTGAGCCTATTTGGGAGAGACATGGTTTTGCTTTGTGACATTCCCTTCACTCCTCTGCCTCCCTGCCTCATTTAGCTTTTACAAAAAAGGGTCAGAAAACTTGTTTCAGGCAAAAATACGTGGAAGATCTGTGCTAGGTCATACCCGTCTGTGCCTCTCCCTAAAGGACCCACCTGTACCATGTGTTCATACAGCAGTATGTTGGAGGATATGCATGTTCTGCTTCCTCTTGGGTCAGTCTTCCTAGGTTTTACAACCAATTATTTTTTTCATGTTGTTAGTGTACTTAAGCAGCACTCTTATCTGGAAAGGCTTGGAAAAGCTGGAATTAGTATTTACAGTGATTCTTCTCCACTGATGTCCAGGCATACCCAAGAGGAAGTGAGGTTGACAGACAAGTAGGGACAGCTGTCCCATCCTGTTCACTGCAACTTATGTTGTAGAGCTCCTTTCTCTCACCTCACTAATAATGTGTTACTCATGTAATATTTTATAATTGGATTGCCACATCTGTGTGAATAAATCAGCTGAGAGAATAAAGAATTATTAGAGGTGAGCTTTCAGATACTCAGATCCTGCACCTCTGTTCTGCATGTCTTTACAAAACTTTTGGGGAGCCCAGTTAGCACTGGGAAATTACTTCCTCTCTCAAATGTGAGTTTTGATGTGATTTGATGAATTTTTTTATTCAAAGTAAACCAGGATGAAAAGTAGCTGTTGTAATCTTGCAGAACAGGAACAGAGGAGGAATGGAGCCACTTGGTGGTGAGGGTGGGAGAGTGTAAGCAGATAAAAGCACACCTGCCTAACTGGAAGAGTCTTCCTCAGCAGATGAGACTCATACCCTTCTCTGTAGAGATCAAGCCAATAAATGAACAAAATTTTCTGAAGTGGTCATTGCATCTCAGCTTCTAAGTGTACAGCTTGAGATGTCTGAAAGTAGTGTGGCAAGTATGGAAATTTACAGATGGTAACTTCCTTAGCTCAGGAAACAAAAGCTTTTTAAATTATGTAACTTGGAGGTTCAAAACTGCTGAACATCCTTAAAGATTAATTGGGAACTGGAAACTGTGGCCTTGCCAGTGTCGATTCCTGCAGCACCCGAGTTTTATATCCAAATTCACTTAGTGAGTGAGTGCTAATGGGATCCCAGCACCAGCTGGCTCTGCTGGGAAAAGGAGGGCAGCATTGAGTGTGGATGACAGCTCCTGGGTCCAGTTCCAACAGTGGTAGATATCCAGGTCTTTCCCTCTGGTTCCCAGACACTAAATGTGTCATACTTCAGTATATTGACTTCCCACATCATAAGGAAAGTCCTTCTCCATCCTGCTTTTATGAGCTGAAGTCCTGACGCTGATCTTTAGGACAACAAGGAGTTAAGACTGATCTGTCTAATCTGTTAAGCTTATCTTGGCCAAAAAAAAAAAAAAAATAGGTGGAGGGAGAAGGAACTTGAGAAGCAAAAATTAAATGTCAGCAGAACTGTGACAGACTTGCATTCCTGTTTGGAGACGTGCCATGGAGCTAGTAAAAAGCAAAATTATTGGCACAGTTACAGAGGAACAACCAGCTGACCTTTCCTGGCTGGAGAAGTGTTTCTGGTTAACTGTTCATAAACCAAATAACTATCATGTGGATTCACATTTTTGAAAGGAAGGAATACAGAAACTTGAAAATAAGCTTTGACAAACCTCCTGCAAATTCTTCCAACTGTTTAAGAGAAAAAACCAGACACCTAGAACACTTGGCTGCTTTCTGTGGCTATAGTTCAGTGCTGTTATTGTTGTTAAGTGATCATACAATTATGAAATGGTTTGGGTTAGAAGGGACCTTAAATACCAAAAAGTTCCAGCACACCTGCCATGGGTGCCACCCACTAGACCAGGTTGCTCAGTGCCAAAGCCATCCTGTCCTTGAACACTGCTGGGGATGGGGCATCCACAACTGCTCTGGGCAACTTGTTACAGTGCCTCAGTACTCTCTGAGTAAATAATTTCTTCCTAACATGTAATCTAAATCTCCCCCCTTTTAGTTTAAAACCATTCTCCTTGTCTGATCACTAGGACTTTTTTTTTGCATTTTGTATTATTTTGGTTCCTGCTCGGGCCTTTTGCAATAACCAGTCTAGACTGGCAGTGTAGATTGTGTTCTTTGTGCCCTGCTGTGCTGTTTGCCCTTTTAACTGAGGATGCTGTCTTGCAGCTGCCCTGGTGGGTCTTGGGGAGCCTCTGGGCAGTGGGATATGGGCGGGAATGATGTCTGGATTAGGAAGGTGAGGTGAATGGTGTGAGAAGAAACTCACTCTCCACGTCTGTAAATCAACCATGTGGAAATGGCTGTGATTTTTTAGATTACTTGGATTGATGGGGTGTTGAGGCAGAGGAGTACCTCCCTTCCTGAACTGGGACTTTCCTTGGTGGTTGAGAAACCTGTCTGTGGGATGGAGGCTGATGTGATGGCCTTGGTTAGCGCTGTGTCAGGCCAGCCACGGGAGGGAGGCAGGCAGGCAGCACAAGCCTTGCGTGGGAAGAGATGATGGGTGTGCTCTGAAGGGAAAAGGACATGGAAGTTGCTGTGTGAGCAGCTGGGAAGCTCAGTGCTGTGAAGGAATGGTAAGGGAATGAAGCGTAGGTGAGCTGTGCAAGAAGTGCCTGAAAGGATGAAGCATTGAGGCTGTGTTGTGTTGTACCTGTTCGCCTACGAAGTTTTGTGTGTCCTTTTTTCCTTTTTGCTCCCTATGGGCCTGCTCTGGGTCTGAACCCCTTCTTCCCACCAATGTTTTTAGTTTTCTTATTACAAAACACATCATTAAATCTTGGGGAAACCATGTCAGTGTGACGTCAGTCCTCTGGTGAAATGTGGAGTTCCCACTGCTGTGATCCCAAGGGCCATTCTCAGTATATTAATCTCTCTTCCCACATGATGCATGGCTGAGGAGGGCATTAGCCGGGCAAGGGAATCTGCAACTTTATTATTGAGGGTGAGGAGTCACTTCCTGGACTTTCACCAGGGAATCCACTCAATTTTGTAAGCTTTTTCTAAAGCAGGATGTACTTTGGATTCAGTCAAGCAAATGTTTTGCCATGCTCAAGGCTTGATGGAGTGCTTCTCATGCTCTGCTGTCATGTTTGCACAGTTGCATCTGAAACCCTGTGAGCAGCGTGTGGGAGTCACTACCCTGCCATCAGAGCTCAGTGTCCCACTGCTGCTGCACAGACCTTGTGCTAGGTGTGCTCTGTTTGTTCCACCTGAATGCTTAGAACTTGAAAACTGTCTTGAGTCATGGTTCTGTTGCATTTTCCTTCAGGCCAAAGTAGCAACAAAGCCTAGGAGGCAGGGAACTCAGGGTCACTTACCTGGGTCAACAAGCTAGGTTTTGCCTGGCTGATGTATCAACATTATCTATTAGTAAAGCCTTACTCAATGTGACTTTTGTGTTCTGGCTCTGTCACCTGGTTGAGCAGTGTGATATTGGAGTGTGTCCTTAAACTGCTGGGAAGATGACAGATGTTGTCTGGTCAGTTTGGGAAAGTTGTGCCAAAGATCTGATCTGTGAAGGAAAGCTCCTTAGTGTGTTTGTCTTCCCATCAACCTTACTAATGCAGGACAGTAGGTCAGTGTGGCTGGCAGGTTTTTACCCCTTAATCTATCCCATGTTTGGGAGCACTGACAGCTGCTACTTCTCAGATGAATGGAAAATAATCCTTAAGTGATTCCAATTTAGTGCTCTGTTGCTTATATTTCCTGCAGAGGAGGTGGCATCTGTATCAATACCATCTGCAAGTACAATGTTCCTGGCACATTTGGATAGTGGGAAGTAATTTTAACCACTTGCTTGTTGAAATACCTGTGTCAGTGAGTTCTGTGTGCATGCCTGTCCCCCTCTGAAAGTTACATCACCTGTATCTCTCTGAGCTTCTGTGCCTCAATGAATGGGTCTAGTTATTCTGGGTTGCTATTCATGCTCCCTACATTTCTGGTTTGTATGAGCACTGTTCTGTTGAGGGGTGGTTGTATAAGCTGTTGATACAAAAACTGTAATTGCTTTTCTTATGGTTGTTCGCTGATGCGCCTTGGAGGGCTCCATCATGTAAATTTCTTGACTGTGCACTGTAAATTACATGTTCCTCCTTCTTCTGCTTTTATTTGCAGAAGTAGAAGAAAATACTGTTTAAACTGTTTTGAAGAATTTATCTAGGAGAGGTGAAAAAGATCACTCTCTTTTGGTGTCTCTTTCTCCCACTTTCTCCAACCCTACAAATCTCCATCAGTTCTCAGCCATAGTGGATGGCAGTAGTTCAAAGCCACATAGCTGTTCAACCTCCTCTCCATTAATTGTTGAGAATCAAATGACCTAATTATTTTCCTACCTTCAAGATTTTTTTTTTTTTCTGTTGTGAAATACTTCAAGTATTGTGCAAGTAGGTCTGAAGTAGTGGAATACTGGGTTGGGTTGGTGTGGAAATACCCTCTGTTCTTTGGAGTAACAAGGAGATGGCTGGTGCAGAAAAATTTGAGGTTTTTTGATAGATTTCAACTGATTTAGTCAGAAAGAAGTGGTATAGATGGTCTGGCTGTTATGCTTAGCCACAGATAGAAAAACAGATGCTGGGACTGGCAGAAAGATGTAAGCAGGTCTCAAAGGGTGCTGGAATATGAAAGTAGAACAGAATCCCTTTTTTCCTCTGCTGTTGTGTGAAGATTTGAGTAACACAATTTTACATCCTCTTCAGTTTGGAAAAGCCTGAGAGATTAGGTTGTGCATTTCTTTGCGTGACTGTACCACTTGCACAGCTATTGCCAAAACACAAATCTACAGGAAAAAAACAATTTAAAGGAAAGGTTGCTTTGCTTTGTTGTCTCTCATCATTTCCTTTCCTGATTTTTTTTTTCCTGGCCTCTAGAAAAGGCTATTTCAAGAGGTTGTAAACCACAGGCAGGATAATCTGTTAAAAATAGTAGCTGGCATTTGAGCCTGGGTGGCTTGAGGTCAGGGTGATATCCTATGTACCTGTTTTGTGTGATACTTGCTCAGGGATGACTGCTGAAGGCAGCACAAGTCTTGCAACTTTGGGGGACTTTTTCAGCCAACCAAGTCTTTATTGTGTACAGTGGTCTAAATAGGTGGGAGTTTATATTGGAGTGATAAATGCTCATGCTAAGGTCTGCAGCCAAAACAGATGTGATATGGATGTTGGTTACTGCCTTCTGGGTGTGTTTCATTATGACCTCTAGTAAAACAGTATGAATTTTGGAGCTTTTGTCTGTTCTTGGTGGAAAAGATTATCTGAAAAGTCTAATTTCTGTATTAGGACATTAGTGTGTGGGAATGACTCTGCATTGATTTAGTTTCTGTAAGAAATACGTCTCAATTGCAGCAAATGAAAGGTTGTACTATTAAACAAGAAATTTTGCTGCCAGAATGTGGAAGAAGTGTCCACCTCTTTTAGCTGTGTCTGCTTCCAGTGGTTGTTTATTGTTTTGTTGTTTGGTTTGTCTTGGTAATATCTTTTAATTTGGTGAAATGTGCTAATGGCTTGTTCTTAAAGGAGGATTTTATTGCTGTGAAGTGGAATTGACATATTCCCTATTCCTGCTGCTACGTAGGCTTTTTCCTTTGAGGAATAGACTTAGCCCTTCATTAGTCCAGCACACGGCCTGCAACCTTTTTGTTTAAGTGAAGTAAGCCTGTTATTCACCTGTGCTAGGGAGTCGTGTAATTCAGCTAGGAAAAATGTTGAAGGGTCAATATCAGTTATCTTCAACATGTCCCTTAGGAGAATGACTCTCTCAAAAGTATCTGTGAGCATGCAAAAGTGGACAAGGTCAGCCTAGAGCGTTCTTCCAGAGCGTATTCCTGGTATTGAGGACAGGCAGTTGCTGTGGGTGTGAGGCTTTCTGGGAACTGGGAGAACATGTCTGGAACAGCCCATCAGCCGGGTGAAACTCCTACCCGCACGCCGTGTCTTTGCTTGTGCCACTGTGCATGCACAAGATGTGCTTTCAGAACCAGGTTGCCAATCCCTTGCCAACACTCTGGAAATTTGTACTTAAAAACATTTGCTGCTTTGGTGGCAATTACACAAGACAATGATCCAGAGTTTCTCCTGAACATACCTGTTGCATCTGTATGTGCTGAATGTTGATTATCTTGGATAATTAGCAAAAGCCACTAAAGCAGGTGGTGTACCTCTTGCAGGGTGCATTTGTGGGAGTTGTTCCTTCCTTCTATATTTAATTCCAGCAAAGCAGGCTGCTGCCAGGTGCAGATGAGCATGCAGAGCCTCTGTAAACCTAGAAACCAGCTGTAAGCCCTAGACTCGCTGACTCACTGCCTAAGCTCTCAGAATGGAGGTGCACAGAGAGGGAGGATTATCTTGGTGTTTTTCTCTTACTAAGATCTTTTACCTTGGAGTTCAAAACCTGGACATATTCTATCATCCCCTCTTCCAGAAAGCAACAGCTTAATAATTTTGGCCACAGACAATTGCACAGCTAACAAGCAGATGGCAGTGAATGCCCAAGAAGGCTGTCTCTGGATGGTATTAGGCTAAACCATTTGTCATGTTCTGGTGCCATAGACTGGCTAATTAGTGTGAGTAACTCCAAGCACACCAGCATCTCTCAACAACCACATGAAAAACAAAGGAGGGGCAAAAGGCTTGGGGTGGTGTCTCCCATGCAATCTCTGTGCCCAAGTGAGCATCACCTCCTTATGCCTGTGAGGCAAGGAGCTAGATCAGTTAAAACCAGTGAGGAGACCCCCAGGTTCCAGATGACTGGCTGCACAGTGGCAGTGATCAGCTCAGAGGGGACATCCTTGCCCTCCTTTCACAAGATCCTGGTTACAACCTAGATGGGAGCTGCCAGAGAACAGGGAAGGGCTGGCGGCTGGGTGTTCAGTTCAGTCCAGAACTGGTCTTAATGGTATTTAAGGGACCTTAAACACTGTTCAGGAACTGTGTGTTCAGATATTTTGTTTCTCATTTCCTTCCACAGCTCCCAAAGAAGGGAGGTGGTATTCTGCCTTTGAGGAGTCCAGTTGTCTGCATGCTGGTAAAAGCAGCAGCTAATGAATGAGCTCTTGGTTGTGCCCTGAAACTTCGGGGTCATGGAACACACTCGTGATCCTGTCTTAAAGGACTTACATATACCACCTAACTTTAGCACAGAGCTAGAGGTCTCTTGAAACATGCTTTGTAGGTCTGCTCTTATTTCCTGAGCCTTTTTATAGGCTACAGGAATGTAACACAGAACCAGGGGTCAAGTCAGTTCTACAGCAGTTTGGCTGTTAGAAGAGAAGGGGTGGATGCATGCAGAGGGCCAAAAAGCCCAGCACGAGAATAAGACACCTAATCAAAAGCAGAGACTAGGGGACCATATGGTTATAGTGTTCCACAGGCCTTTCATTATTTATGTAGCTGGGAGGAAATGGTTTGTGTTCTACAAAAGTCTAGCAAGTCTTGTTTTCACCGTTTCCTCCCCTTTACCTTCTCCATCCAGTTAAAAATCTTTCAATTTGCTTTTGAAAAAAACAAATTCTAACCCATGTTCAGTTGTATTGCTTTATAATGAACTGCTTAAAGAACACAAGATTTCACTCTTGAGAGACTGTATTTTTTATGCAAACACTCATAGTACATTATACAGCTCAGGCCTTGTAGAACTGTCAAAATGAGGTCACTCACAAGGCCTTGGATTTTAGAAGTTGTTCATAAAAGTGTAGCTAGAAGGGGTTTCTGAGGTGTTTTTACTACTTTTCTGTTCTGGTTTGGGTCAGAGTGTTTAGGCTGTAGGGAGAGGGGAAAGGAAGGTCATAAGAAGGAAAGTCCTTAAGAAAGGAAGGTCCTTAAGAAAAGCAAACAAACCCCTTACCCCCAGTTGCACCACTAGTCTGTTTATTCAGGAAAATAAATGCATCTGAGTATCCAGGAGAACATCCAGTATCGCTGCAAAGTTTTTGCAAGAATGTTCTTCAGGTTTTGAGAAACTAAGAAAAATGTAGTGGTATTTGATAGAAATTCTGGTTATACAGGACCTTTGGAGGTCATCAGAACTCAACTTTCTGCTCAGAGCAGAACTGTCACATTGCTGGATTGCATTAGCCATGGTTTTGCTGCCAGAGATGGGGATTGGAAACCTCTCTGTGTAGCCTGTCTGCAGGATTGGCCAGCCATGGACCTCTTAGTTTAGCCTAGGACATGGTTTGCATTACTGCCAATGAGACTGCACCTTCTCAGCTTTCTCAGCCTGACACCTGTTGTAATGTGCAGGTCCTTTTTGACAGGGCTGACCGTGGGGTTATTCCACCCCAAGTGCAGGACTCCACGGGTCTCTTTGTTGTAAAGTGTCTCTTGGCCCTGTCAAGTTTCACAAGGTCCATCTAGGCTGAGGTTCTGCCTTTTCAAACACCTCCTCTGACTTAGTGTCATTCACAGATTTGCCATGGATGGGGCAGTGGCAGTGTCAAGGTTGTTATTTGTTGGGATGTTGAGCATTATGAGCCCTTGTGCTGACATCTGGGCTGCTGCTCTTGTTCCTGCCTGCCAGCTAAATTGAAACAGGTTGAGGAAAACTGAAGCTGAAATAGCAGCACGCAGTGGCTGGTTGCTGTGAGTGGTGCTGCAAGCACTCAAATGCCTTCACCTTGTAAGCGTCTGAATCACTGATTCTGCTGCAGTGGTGGGTTGGATGGGGATGCTGTGGTCAATGAGTGGTGATCCTGCTGTCCTCATCCCTGCCAGAAGCTTGTGCAGGACACCCTGGTGCAGTCACTGCCATCAGAGGGGTCCCTGAAGACAGGCAGTGCTGCAGCAGCTCTGGTGGGTGATTGCTGGAGTAAAGCTCCTGTTTCAAAACATGTTCCCTGTTGTACTTCGAACAGCAAATTAACGTGGGCTGTTGATAAAAGAAGGAAAGGGGGCCAGAAGGAAAACATCCGAAACTTGATTCCTTCTGAAGAGTAGGACTGGAACACGGTTTATCATTATCTATTTGCTAGTAAGCCAGTGCATGTTTGCTGGTAGCAATTAAACTATTGTTTTAAAGATTAATGAGTGGGAGAAACATGGGTTTCACAGTAACAAACAAGTGCTTTCTAGAGCAAAGGCCTTGGGCCAGCATGTGATGTGCTGGTGCCTTGTTCTGAGCAGCAGCTGTGTGTTCCCTTCATGTTCCAGCTTATGGTGATTTCATAAACAGAGATTGTTCATGTCTTCCACTGGCAGTAATTCAGAGATGCGGAAATAAAGTGAATGTCAAGGCCTTGGCAGTGCAGGATGAGATAGATGCACCTGGATAACTGAGAAGCCTATTTTGAAAATATCTTATCTTTGCTGACTGATGGTTCTAATGGGAAAATTTCTAGTTGTGTTGTGATGCCCTTTTCATGAAATATCCATACTTGGGGTCTGGTCCTCTGGTGAGGCTGGCCAAGGGGAGAAATTCTGCATAGGCTTGTGTCCCCAAAATAAACCATCTGCATCTATTTAGGGCAGCCTGGCTGGGCTGTTAGCTGTGTGCAGGTGTGTTCACGTGCCAGGGGCTGAGCGGTGCCTACCAGGGTATATTAGATGTTGGCTGACCTCAGAGGAATGTTATAGCTGTGTTGTACCGTGTTTCAGTGATACTGTGCAGAAATAAAAACAAAAATCAGAGATGAGATGAAATGGAGATAGGGCACAGGTTCAAGATATATATGGGAAGGTGAGGGAAATCCTCTATTAGGAGCTGGGAGAGGGCTCTGATTACAAAGAGGGCTTGGGTCAAAAGGAACTATGTGGACTAACTAGCAAATTGTATTTAATAATAAAAGAGTGCACAGTTTTCTGCTCTGAAAGTGGACAAGCAGATGTCAGTATGCTGCTGGTGGTTTGAAGAGGACTGCATTTAAACAATGCTTGGTTTTGTTTTCTTCTGTTAGCTTGCTGTGGCCTAGTGCTTTTTAAATTTCTAGCTGACAACATAATCTGGCTGTTGTGCGTGGTTCCCTTTTGTGCAGGCCCTGTGTAGGCAAAGCAGAGGACTGCCCATGAGGATGCAGCTTTTATCCCCCAAAAGGGATTTGTCAGGACTGAGCACCTTTCATGAATATATTAATAGCTTGCAGTTATGAACCCTGTCAGTGCCCCTTTAATTTTACATAATTTATTTTCTAAGCTGACACATTTTATACCATAGTGCACAATTTGCTTCTGTGAGTGCTGCTACTGCATGTCACTTCTGAGTCTTTGGGAGCTGCCTGGGAAGTTCAGGGCTGTGCCTGTCAGAGCTAAGGAGATCAGGGAGGTGGATGAGCTGGTGAGATGAGAACAGCACAGGGTGGAGAGCGGTGTGAAGAGAGCTCTTGGCCATGAGGAGGGGGCTGAGTGAGCAGGGCAGGGCTTCTGGATGTGCTGCTGGTTGTAGGGAAGGGATTTACTGTTGTGGGGGATGTGTTTGGAGCTGGCTGCTTGTAGAAGACTGAGTTGCAGAGGAGGGACAGAGTGACAGGAAGAGCTGATGCTCTGTGTGGCCGTCATGTGACAGATGTACTGTGACAGTGGGATTCTCCTTAGTTTCAATCTCTGTGGCTGCCTGATTGTGTGTCTTAAGGACTCCCATTTTTATATTTTACACTGATGCAGGAAGGGTCTGTGGTGGTGAAGCCATTCAATTGAGCTTCCTGTCAGAAAGCACTGATCATGAACCACAATGAGCAGTGTTACCATGGGCAGTGGGAGCTGGGGCACAGGTCCCCCAGTTCCCAAGGTGTCAGGACTTGCTCATTTTCAAAAAGAGGTTTCACTGGACTGGCTCTTCTGACTCAAGTGAGAGAGATCCTCACTTCTGTATTAAGTAGACTCCATCAAGCACCAGTGATATGGATGACAGGCAGAAAGTGGACATCCTACTTGCCTCCAACCTCCCTCAGGAATTTTTGTCCTCATCCCTAGTACATTTTCTCTCATTCTACCCCAAGTCTAAACCTCGCAGAACTCAAACACAGGTTTGTGATGAAAGACAACCTAGTTTTCAGCTGTTCTTTTGAATTTTGGATTTGAGTCTTGAGAGAAACAGTCACTGTCTAAAGTGGTAAAGTTTATGTGCAATATAAGGAGGCTGGATGGAGATAGGAGCTTCTGCTGGTTTTTCTGTGGTTGTAAAAGCCCATGAAGAACATGGCTACTCTCTTTTCCATCAAATTGAGTGAGCTATGGGCTTAGGAGAGCAGCCTGTTGGTGATGGTGCAGAACAACTTGTACATGCTGGAGGGAGTTTTAAATGAAGGCTAATTATTGGGTAACTGTACTAGAACACAAAAGAAAGTGTTTGAGTATCCTTTTTCACATTGGCAAACCCACAAACCTGTTGATGTTTTTCTAATGACAAATGTATAATTCTTTACCGTGGCATTTTGTTTTTTTCTTTCTCAGACTTTCAGTAAGCTGCTTAAAATGAAGACTGTAGACAGACTTCAGATAACTGTTGAAGCTAAATTGCTATTTGGACTAACTGTGTTGCTCAAAAACAAAACAGTGTTTCCAAATTGCCACTGCAGAGCAGTGTTCAACAAATGCAGCTGGGAGGGAGTGTTAAAGTTTGGTTTTGTTTCAGTTTTCCGTTTACCCACGCAGTTAGAGGGCATGCAGCTGAATGGGTTATGGGCCTAGAGTTGTGGGCCTGCTTGTTAACAGCTCCAGCTGTCAGTGTCCTACAGGTCCAGGTGCAGGCAGAAATCTAACTGAACTGTAAATTTGGCTTCTAGGTTTTTTTTCTTTTTTTGTCATAAAGACAGTTTTCCTGTTTTAGAGTCAACTGTCCATCAAGGCCTTCCTTGGAAGAGCTTCTAGTACTGCAAGCTACCACTAAATGTTGTTTTCCATGGGGATTAAGCATCTCAGCTCCTAATGCTCTGCAGGCTTTTTGCTGGCTTAGGAGTCTTGATCCCTGACCCAGGTATCTGTGCCAACAGAAACTTTCTAGTGCTGATGCAGTTACAATGAGAAAACTCCTTCTGTGCTTGCACTGCCCCTGGGGTCTGGTTGTACTGAGTTTCGAAAGCAGGTGCTTGCTGAGGAGGTTCTGGCTGTGCTGGGAATGGGTCTCCAGTCTGTTCCTGTGTGTTTGTAAGTCATTTCTTCCATGGGCAGGCCTGCTCATGCAGCAGGGCAGCCAAGGAGCTGAAGCTGCCTTCACAGCCGTGTTGCTGGAGGCTACTGAGACCTGGCTCCCTCTCATAGAGTCTTCCATGAAACTTGGTCTTGCTCTTCCTCCAAGCATCCTCAGCATTGTTCTACAGTACTTGGTGCAGGCTCTTACTGGAGTCTTGCATTTTATTTCCCCTCTTAAAAACCCATCTCAAACTACTTTTATGGGATGCTTTTGGCCTTTATTTGTATTTGATTCCTTTACTTGCATAGGTCAAACTTACTGGATGGCAAAATTAAATAGATATTACGGGAACTAAAATTCAGGCTTTTTGCTATATTCTTTGTTGGAAGCCTGGCTTGAACCTTATTTAAAGATCTTCAGATGGCTTTCTTGTGCTTGCTGGGTATCATGGTTTAGGTTAGTTAGTGGCTAAATAAAAATATTCTATAGTCAGGTTTATTCTGAATTTATAAAATGTGTTAATACATTTGGAACAGGCAGCTGGTGACTGGGGTGATGAGGAGATGTAACATGAGGGTTTTTTTCAAAGAGGAGAAGAGATCATGTTGGCATTGAACTTGTACCAGGATGCTGCACATCCACTAACCTTGGCTCAAAGATCTTTGCTGCCTTGGGATGTGCAGTTCTGCATAGAAATTAACACTTAAGTGTCCTGGCTCTTCACAAAGGCTATAGGCAGGGTGATATGGTGTAAACTGCCTGAAAACAGAGAAGGGCATGGTTAGATGAACTTCTTTGTGGAAAACACCACCAGCCACTTCAGAAGGAAATGCATCAGGGACCTTGGTTGGAAGGAAATTACTGCTCTGATTGTGATGGCTTTGATTTCCCTTTCTAGCTAGTAACTGAAGGACCTCTGACACATAATTCCTATTTTTGCATGGTTACCTTGGGGTGAAGTACTTCCATGTGAGAGAGGAAAGGAAGTAAAAAGAGCTTGTTGCTATTTCAGGACATCGTGAGGGAAATTAGTGCGCTTTATTTCCTTTTGAGACTTGTGTTTAAATTATGAGTCCATCTCCCCTGCCATGGGGCAGGGAGGGAGGGTTTTTTTCCATTAGCTTTGAAAACAATTGTGGTGTCTCAAGTGTGGAGGTATTTGCAGCTGGTGTCGAGGGGGTGTTTGTTGTGGGGTCAGCCAGCTGTTTGCTGAAGAAATGCACTGTTGTTCCACTTATTTGGTATCAGGGATTTTTAGCCACTTCCCGAATGACCACCATTTCTTCACCTCTTTCTTTATTCATAAGACTTTTATCTTCCTCGGTGTAGTGTTTTGTATGTCAGAGTCCTTTCTCATGTTTGATTCTCAGATTCCTTCTGTGTATATCATGATATTTCCTGATTTATTCATTATTTTGTCAGTCATGTCTGGTCAAAGACAGTTTTCATAGGTATGGGCTGGGTAATTCCAGTTTATTTTTGAAAAATCATTGAAGTGTAAATGAAAACTGTCTTCACAGTGCTAGATGTTCAATTAATTTAATGTGAGGCTTACATTGGAAGAGTGGTATTTCTGAGCAAAACAACTCAGAAAAACTCCTTTAAATAAAAGTCTATGAAATATATAATGTAGAAAATTTCAGGTAAAGATTTTTTTTTAAATTCCCTTGGTTATTCTTGTGTTTGTGTGCTGGGGACTTACTGCACTAGTTCCAGCAATAACAAAGTAAAATACACCCAAAGAATGAAGCAGTCATCATCTCAGAGAACTTGTTTATTCTTTATAGCAAGGTAGTAATTCCACAATATTTCCTCAGTGTGATTAATGGTGTATCAGATAAAAATCCACCCTGACTAAACTCAGGGAGTGCCATTCTCAGTGTATTTTTGACATGCCATTAGTTTGCTATTTCACTTTCTTTTGCTTTGTTTGTCAGTGATTAAACCTACATCATTATCTCTCAGCCAGGTGCTTATTTGTAGGCCATCAGCTGTGAGTTTTTGATCACAGACACCGTGAGACACTTCTTGGCAAATGACCTCTTTGGGTGGGAACTGCTGTCTTAGCAGGATTTAGTCCAGTGAAAATTACATCATTTCCAGTAAAAGTCTGGGAAACAGTGACACCAGTGTGGCTCTTCTAAAAAGTCTTGGGATTAAGGTCATACCTTCTAAATATGACTGTGAGGATACCTTTGTCTCTGATCCCAACCTTTTTTTTTTTTTTTTTTTTCCCCTAGGCACAGCTGGAGGCTCAGAGGGCAACTCAGGACTTTCAGAGAGCCACGGAGGTGCTGCGTGCTGCCAAGGAGACCATTTCACTCGCTGAGCAGAGGCTGCTGGAAGATGACAAACGTCAGTTTGACTCTGCCTGGCAAGAGATGCTCAACCACGCTACCCAGAGGGTAATACAAACTTGCCCCAGTATCTGCCTTTTCCATGTTTTTTGTTTTCCTGTGTATATGAGGCCCAGTTTCTGAAAGACTGAGTTTTTATTTTGGTCCGGATACATGATGTGTAGGAAATGAAGCTATGAAAATTATGAAGCCTAAGGTTAAATGATCTGGGCCTTGGCTGCTTCTGGGACAACTCTAATTCTCTGTTTGGTGGTGCTATAGTAGTGGAGTAGCTCTCTGCAGAAAATAAAAGTTATTACCATCTATTTTACAGGGATAAACAATGTCTTAAGGCATATCTGCATTTGGAGTTGTGCTAGGATAATTGCATGGGGATGCCTATTCCTGAATACCTATGTTATGGGAGTGGTTACCCTGGAAAAACAGGGACATGTTCCAGTTTTAGTATAACCTGTCCTTAGTATGAACTAAACTGAACTGGCCACTTTGCTTCAGAAATGTGTATTCGAATGTAGAATTACTCAAAATTGTGTGTTGCATTTTAAGTTTGCATGCTGCTTTATCCTGAATTAATTTGGAATTTAGACAAGGTCCTATCTGCTTTGTAAAGTCTTCTTAAACCTACAGAAGAGATGCACTAACAAAGAAAGGCAGTATTCTTTCTAGCAGATGTCAGGAAGAATTTTCCTGTCATTTATCTTCTCTCTGTTAAAAAAAAAAAGGGCAGAAAGGTTTATTTTAACATAAAAGAACCAAAAATCGAAGTTGAAAACCTTTGTTCTGTCATTTCCTTAATATGCCAGTGAAGCTGAACTTGCTATTCCAAACATGCTATCGTGCCATACAATGCTCATACTGTCTTGCAGTCCTGAGTGCAACAGCTCTGTTCTGTTGCAGAAGCTTCTCAGTTATAAGACAGCCTCTATTTCAGAGTGAATTTTAAAATCCAGCTGCCTGATGTAGAATCAGGGAACAGAAAGGATGTTGGCTGTGTGTTGGGGAGAGATGGAAAACCTGGTATATATTAATGAGAAAATGAACTCCAGGGCACTGTTTGTGTTATTGTCTCTGTTATAATTTGGTTGTGATTTGCAGATCTAGTGACCTCTGTGTTCATGAGGGGAGCCCCACCTTTGCAGTGTGTGTCTGCCAGGTGTCATTTTCCCTAGCTGTAGTCCTTGCGTAGTATGAGCAAAGTCCACAAAGAGATAATTTTTGATTCTCAGAATTGATAGATGAGAAAAACAGAAGCATTTAAGGAGTTGCTTAGAGCTCCTGCTTGCTGAACTGCTGAGTTTTGGTGGACAGTGACAGCAGTCACATCTGCCATCTACCTCTCTCTAGCTGGCAAAACAAAAACTTGTGTTGGAGTGGGTGACAAAAGAAACAATGGCAACTTGAGAGTACAAATGCATTTTTATTTTCCTTGGCTATTTCAAAGGCATCTTTGTGTCCTTCTACAACCCTTGATTGTTCCCTGACAGTCTGTGAGAGGTGTGCACCTGAGATGAGCAAACCCAGTGATTCAGAGCAGCAGATGGCTGCTGGCAGCCTTTGGTGAAGTCGTGCTGGTGGTGTTGATAGGTACCATCACTGATTGCAGGATACCTGCTTGTTGGGGGGCTGTTTCAAGCAGTAATGTCTCTGATTTGTTACAGCTGAACAGTAAATGGGGGATTTAAGTGTAACTTGCTGCGGCTGTAAAATCTCCTGGGTACTGATGGACTGTACAGAGCAGCTGTGAGGGCTCCATAAATGGAAAACTTGTCCAGCAATTCCCAGTGCTTAAAGTAGTCTGGGTAGACTCAGTTCCCCGAAAGCACCCATCTGCACCTTTCCATGGTGCAGCAGGTTTTGAGAGAGTTCCATGGAAGTTTGTCCCACAATTTTCATTGGCTGTGGTGGAGGCCTTAAGGCTAAGGCCAGAGCCAAGAAGGGTGAAAGTGGTGTTGGAAGTCCTGGCTGAACACCCCCAACATTGGTTTGTTTGGAGTGCTTGACTGAGTTTTATATCTTCTCTAAGAGTGGAGTGAAAACTTCACTTGGCTTCAGTGCATGCAGTTAATGAAGTGCTTAGTGTTCAGTGAGGCTGAACTGGGATCTCAGGGAGCAGAAAACATTGACATTCCCTACTAAGCTATGGATGAAAAGAGGTTAGAGGATGAGATCTTTTAGAACAAAACTTCTCCTTGACTACTGCAGTGTTGCTGAGAACTCAGATCATTAACCATTTATTACATTAGAAATCACTGATGGAAAAACTGTTTCTTGAGGTGAGGTTTGAGGATTAAGAAATAGACATCTTCTACTTGCACATATAAAATTGCTCTTGGAGAAAGCTTTTCCACTCTGGTTAGTTGGATTTTCTAACTTTTTTTGCGTGCATTTATAGATGGCAGTTTTACTGGGCGGAAAATAATCTTGCTCTGGGCCTTTTACAGCAAGGACTCAAGTGCAGAAAAGTACCACTGAGTTAAATATTAGAAGTGGGCTACTAATTAATTTGTTTCTCTTCTGATAGAAATGTCAGGCCAGAGTAAATGGCCTGGTTTTATTTGCTGCTCTTAGGCAGAGGGAGCAGGCTTTACTGAAATAATCTGAAACTTGGACCCAAACCTGAGCCTTGTAGCAGCTTGGTAGCTGACAAACACTGTAAACAGAAAGCATAAAGAAAAAAGGGTAGGCAACAGAACAAATGAGAAACTGATTTCTTATCTCTGTCTGGAAATGCTGCCAGGTTACTTTTGCACTTGATCTAATGGATATAGACAAAGACTTGGGTTCCAGGGTACCAAACAGGAAATGCTGTTTCCAGACCCTCACTGGGAGGAAATAGAGATAAGGGTTGCATGTTGTAATTGCTTTTTGGTGTCTTGATAGTCTGAAAAGCTATTAACGCTATTTTTAATGTGACAAACTATTGGGCTTCTGTAAACAAGGCTTTTGTAGCCACTGATCTAGAAAATCATACAATTCAACTGATGCGAATCGGGAGAGTTACTGAAATTCTGTTTTCCCTGGGTGAGCTGGAAGCGTAATGTGTGGAAAGTTTCTATTCATGGAGCAGACTGAACCAGCATGAGCATGTACATGGAGTATAGGCTGTCACTCAGAAATTTCTTTGCACCCTGCAGTTTGAGATATGTTTCCAAAGGAGGCTGGGAGCATAAATAGCAGCTGGATTCCTGCCTACCTGCCTGTGAAGATGCAGTGAATTCCTGCAAATGTCTTTGCTCGAGCTAAGTGTACATAACAGAGAAGCACTGGACTATGGTGCAATCCTGCAAGTCAGGCAGTTGCTTTGCCCATTTCTGCTCTTTCCTTGATGTGTATTTCAGGGTAAAGTCCTGTGGTTTTTTGATAAATGTCCATTTTTCCACAGATCTGAGAAGTGTAATGACACTTAGATTGGAATTTAGCTCGTTGCTGTCGTGTCTAGAACCTGACTGTGTATCACAATTACTTGCCTAAAGTTCCATTATGGTGAAAGGCTATCTGATCAATAAGTGGTGTCTGGAGAGCAATTCATGTGGCCAGAGGGGCAAGTTCGTTGAAAGATAAATTCTCTGTTGATTATAATGTAAATGTAGACAGGCTTGATGAGCTCATAAGCTGCCTGGGGAGGAAGAATACTGTTCACTCTTAGCCACTGGCTTAGCAGGATTTTGGTGACTGCAGTGTCTCTTTAAAATTTGGAGATGATGTTTTTGCTAATGGATATCAGCCTGCTCATAGCTTGAATTGTAAGGCTGCAGTTTGGGGTGCAAAGAGCAGGGCTATGAAAGAAGTCCTGTGAAAGGACCAAAGGGTATTGAATTTTGGAGGGATGGCACATTTATGCTCCTGTTGAAAATAATTCATAAAGATGTACAAAAGAAAAGCACTGACAGATGTGTTATCTCTAGTTTGACACAAGCTGGAGTAGAAAGGAAGACCCTTCATGAACTTCAAGAGAAATCACTAATTTCTAATTGCTGATGCAATCTGCAGTCTTAAAAAAGTTCTGCTTTTACAGTCTTCCCTGAGATATGTTGAGTTCATAAATTCTGGCAAGGAGACGAAATGTTTTGGCTCTTGATCATGAGACATTTTAAAAAGGAGAGGATGAGGGGAGAGTAAAGAGGGAGGAGGCATGCTCCCTCTTGGATTAATTTGGCTTGTGAAGCTCCCTTTGATATTACACTGTGAAGTACCATCTGTCAGTGTAAAATGTGTGGGTGCTTTCGTGATGTAGAGAGGAGAGATACTTCCTGCAGCTAGAAAAGCTTAGAGGAAAAAAGGGGAGAAGAAAAGTCTGTGAAAGAAACAACAAAAACCCCACATCTTTCCTTCTCCTGATCTGTCACTTTATCCTGGAAATGCAGTGATTTTTTGTAATCTCTTGTGTTGTTGATTGTCTCCTCCTGGTTTACTGATACTACATTGTTTGTTTCCTCTTTTATTTTTAATTCTTCCCCTAGAAGAACAATCAATTTAATGTTTTGTGAAAGAAACAGTCCTCCAGAGTAATTCTCTGGCTTAAATGGTCAGCTTTGCTCAACTCCACTGATAAAATTGTTCTTTTGCATCTGTTGTTATTGTTACTGGAGTCCATTTTTACTTCTGATTATGGAAACATTTTGGGTGGAGCAAAGCTGCTTGTACAGACTTATTGATGGCAAATATGTACTCTACACTGACCTTCCTTTTCCATACAACTGGGTAGGAAATAGAGGGTAGGGGAGGAGAGAAGAGGATCAATCCCTGTGTTGGGGGGTTTTGTCTGCTTTGTTTCCCATTACTTGCATCTTATAACCTGTGCTACCTGGGAGAGGGAGTTCTGCCTGGAGTAGGTGATCCAGTGGTTAGGGACAGGCAAGGGCTACAGAAATGTCCGGTATCCTGGAAGTTCATCCACTCTGGGTGTTTTTGTCCAAGAGTATGTCCCCTGTTCACCCCAAGGATGAGCTGAAGGGCAGGCACAATGTCAGGAGGTGAGATGTGTCTTGAGCAGCCTTTGTTTGAAGAGATATCATCCTCACTTCTTTTTATGGCTTTTTCTAAGTGATGCTGTTGCATCTGTGATGGCTTAGGAGCATCTGCAAGGCAAGGTGGGTGGTAGAAGTACTTGGGTTAGACAAACCAGCTTATTTGGGAACTGTGACCGAGAGCTTGTTTACAAATCCATATGACACTTCAGTTTTTTCACCAAATGTATTATTAGCTCTAATAAAAAGTACTTCTTTCCTACACAAGCCTGTCTGTCTTCTTCTAAGCCTTCTTAAGGAGGTGAGGACTTTGCCTAGCTGGTCTTACACTGAGCTTCCCAGCTGCAGAAGTGGCAGCATCGTTTGCAGTTTGTTTCTGTCTGCCAGCCCTGAAGGTGGACAGCTTCTCCATTTAAAGGCTGTTTGGCTTTTGTGGAGGGGTGGAAGATCTCTCTTGTTTCTTCTTGTTTAACAATGAGGTGCTTGAATGCATCTTGGCAGGTGGTGGATCTCTGCAGAGGTACCATACAATCCCTCAGGTATTATCCTTAGCCTTGGGCATGCACCTTGAGCAGGTGTCCCAGGGAAAGGGACAGGCTTTCTCTGCAGACTTGTGTGGATAATGTGAGCATGAGGACAGAATTCCCACAGGAAAATGAGAGTGTAGGGGAAGAGAGAGATTTTCTTACATCATTGGTTTCTCAAAAGGATGAAGTGTATACAGCCTTTTTTTCCCCTTTCTTTCTGGAAAGGGTAATGAATATGGGTATATATATGGCTGGCAGCAAATTCCACATTTTGTCAGATATTTTGAGGCGTTTGCAATCTGTCATCCTCAAATCCCAGTTCTGCAGGGTTCAGCATTTCTGTGATGTTTGATACGGAACATTTGAAAAATCACGATACTGGACACCTAACCTGCTTTACAACCCTGGTGTTGGTTGATGTGATTTATCCCAGATATCAAAGTTTATGCTAATTTTGCCCCAAGAAGGGATGTGAGGGGCTGACATGTAACTGAGCATTGGCAAATTCCAGTAGCTCCATTATTTTGTAGCTTACGGCGTTTTTAAATTGCAGTTTCCGTGCCACACTAGGAAGAAGATGAACCACCTTCTGTGCAGTCTTCAGAGACTGCAGTTTAATTTGAGAGACTTCCATGCTAAAACCAGCCTTGTCTGACATGTTTCACTAAGGCAAGTTGTCACACCAACTGACTTTAAAACAGTTGTTTGAGATAAGGGGCTGCCGTTTATTTTTCAGGATGCAGGAGAGAATATGTTATGAGCCTGATAGATTTTTTTTTTCTTTTTCCCCTCTCTTTGAAAATGGATACCTTATGTATATGAGAAAGTTGAAGGATGTTGGAGTTGAGTATATTATTTTGTATCTGATCAAAAGATCCTTTGAAAACCTTTATTTCTCATAGTTTAAAGTTCTGTTGCAATTCCTTTCTTTAGTAATGAGTGGTGAGTGTGGATGAGCAAAAAGTAGCCTCCAGTTGCAGCAAGAGCTCTGAGTTGATGCTGATGGCTTTGGCAGTTTCACTCTTTCATTTAGGCATCAGAAAGGACAATATGTCAGTTTTCCTGAGAGGAACAGCAGTCCAAGTGAGTCAGAGTTGACCATCTCTTTTCCTGGTTCAGTTCAGCATTAGGGTTGGGAGGACTAGCACACTTCTTCAAAAAATTAGAGCTTTGTGGGTGAGGTTATTTAAGATCAAGTTATTTTGAATATTCTCTCTGCATATGAGAACTCAGATGCACAGTCTGGTGGTGGGAGCCAGGTGGAGCAAATTTGTGTAAAGTTGCAGAGTAGTTGGTATCACAGCTGAGGCATTTCAAAATCCAGTACTGGAGAAAATCAAGTCCACCCATTTTTTGTATGAATACCTTCATAGCTGCAAACCAGGAAGCTTAAAAAAATCACCTGCTTTCCCCTCATTGCCAGACCAACAAAGAGGTGTCACCACTTTGCTGACTTAAAAAAAATCTGGATCTTGGCTGCTAGTGCTCTAAATAAAACACATTTGCTGACTTACACCTCTGACATCTCAAATTTGGACAATAAAAGTATCCTGGATAAAATTAGGCATGGCTATGTGATACCAGCTAATGGAGAGACATTTACTTTCCTTCTCCTCTGCTTGACAACCCTTTAAGTGAAAAAAATTTTCTAATATCCAATCAAAACCACCCCTGGAGCAGCTGGAAGCCCTTTCCTCTTTCCTGTAGCTTGTTACTGGGGAGAAGAGGCCAATTCCCACCTGGCTACACCCTCCTTTCAGGGTGTTGTAGAGAGAAGTAAGGTCTCTCTGAGCCTCCTTTTCTCCAGGCTAAACACCCCCAGCTCCCTCAGCTGCTCCTTATCAGACTTGTGTTCTAGATATCTAGATACATGAGGATAGGGGCTGGTCATCAGCATAACTTTCCTTGTCTGCATCATGGGGGTGGCAGCTCAGGGCTTGAACCTTTGCATTTTCGATGTTGAAACTGTGATTTCAGGCGTGTCAGCTGTCTCTTAAGAGAAGAGCCATCTTGGACACACAGTTTTCTAGTGATTGGTTATTCAGGGCAAACTGTATTTGAGTCTTCCCTCTGCTGTGGTTGGTGTTCAGCCCTTCCCAGAGTGGTGGGGCTGCAGCTGGGAGCCGAGAAACCAGCAAGCTCTCTGCTGGGAAAATCAAACTCCCGGGACAGAAGCAGGAGGAAACAGAAACATGGCTGTTGAATGTGACTGGGTGATTCTGCTAGTGTTGCTCCACTTGTGAATATCTAACTGGGTTAAAAAATGGGTGATCCTACAAGCTGAGGGTCTTCTGAACTTCTTGGAAGAGAGGTCATGTGAAAAGCTATAACACCTTTGTCATAATTTACACAGTGTTTGAAGACCGGCTGCTCCTTTCGGGAAAAACTTTTAAGTAGGTTCACTGGAAGTAATTTTTTCTATACCCTCACTTTCCTGACATAAGCAGATTGGAGAGATTATAAGGTTGCTGTTAATTGAAATGATAAGAAGTGGATCATTGTGTCTTGCTGCTCAACCTGTTTTTATCCCCCTCTTGAAGGTCATGGAGGCAGAACAGACCAAAACGAGAAGCGAGTTGGTTCACAAGGAGACTGCGGCCAAATACAATGCTGCCATGGGAAGGATGAAACAACTGGAGAAGAAGCTGAAAAGAGCCATCAATAAATCAAAGTATGTTTTATGTTTGGAGAGGAGTTTAATAGTGGAAACTGTTTCGGGAAATACCCTTTCTATGGGGTTTTTGAACTTGTGGAAGTGTATTGCTCTTTGGGTTCCTCTCTGTGTGTGCTTTACAGCACAATTGGTACTGGTATTTGTCTTTGTTGTCCTTCTAAGTGTCTTTTGAAATGCCTGACTTGATGGACTGGTGAACTACATGGGATAAGAAACCTTTTCCAAGCAGCGTCTTGGTCTTGTTCTGGTGCACTGAGCTCCTTGGTGGCACGTGATTTGAGGAACAGGTGCATGGGATCCACACAGGTGCTGTCTGCAGAGCTCTGTGGGGATGTTTCACAGCCTAGGATTGTTCACAGTTCTTATTTTTAGTTAGGAGGGCAACAAAGCAAATGACAGCTGAAAGGTGTGAGACTGCAGGGGTGTAAGGTGCTGTACACAAGGCTTGTTTACTTCCTGCTGCTGCCATGGCAGAGTTGTGTGAGAGCTGTTCTGGGAGAAGGAAACACCTTTCAGAAGGCATAGCTAAGCAGCTCCTGTCATTAGTGATTGTGCCTGCGTTTGCTGTGCTGTTTGGCTCTGTGGCAGAGAAGTGAAACAGCTTTTTGCTCAGAACCTGTTTAAAATTTTGGCCCTGTTTACAACCAATTCTTAATCCTCTTNTTTTTTTTTTTTTAATATTTCCAGACTGTGGCTTGTCTAAACAATCTGCTTGCTGTCTTTAGCTTTTAATCCCCTCTATCTAAAAATCACTTTTTGGAGAAATCGGTCAACCAAAAATCTATTTTGATGGCGTTTGCTCAATTCAAGAAAGGATTAGCACTTCTCAAGCAAGATTCAAGCATGTTTGCTGAAACAGTGTAGTGGTGTGACTTCCTAGAATGAGCTGCATGCTGTTTGTCTAGCACTGCACAGGGGCTGTGAAAACCATCATCAGATCACTAAATGACAGATTCCTCTGGATAGGGGCAATATCTGAGAACAGTTTGGGCTGCTGGGAATGCCTTCCTTGCAGTAAGATTTAAAATAAAGACCATGATTAAGTTGTCCGTGGGGTCCTACATACCTTTTTATGATGGTGTGGAGCCTGGTGTCCCAGCTGCCTCTTGAGTGACGTGCCTCTGAGTTTTCATTTCTTCGCTGGAACTACCCTCAGAGGAGTGTCTTGTGTCATTCTCCTTGGGTCAAGCTGGTTTCCAGTTCTGTGGAAGGATCCCAGTGTATTCTTTTGTCTCATAGCAGGGCTAACTGCAGCATAAACCATCTAGGTGTAGGGTGTTTTGGAGATCCTTTAATAAAGGGTGTACAGAAATGACACTTCTGACATAGTACTGATGTGAAAAGATGCGTGGTGGCACAAATAGTCGTGGATGTCTCTGAAGTTATGCTACATGGGATGTTGGAAAGGTCAGTCACCACCTAGCATTGTGATTTTCACGTAAAGGAAAATTGCAACTGAGCTGAAAACAGCAGTGTTGTCAAGTGGCTACAGAAACTGGGAAATGAGGCTGCTGAATTTGCAGCTGTTTGTATTATAGGTGTAGCTGGCCTCTAGCTGCTTTTCAGGAAGGGTTAACACCAGCATCCTGCTCTCCCTGGGTGGTGTGGGGAGCACTGGCTGTAACACTTAGGCCTTTCTGGCCTTTTGTTCATCTTCTCTTTAAACTTGTGGATAGACACACTGAATGAGTTGCTCTCTTTCGGGCAGAAAAAGATTTGCATTTGCTCCTTGCTTCAGTTGGGATTAAGATGCTAAAGCATTACTATTTTGAAAGCAAGACTGGGGCATCCTAGAGGAAAGGCATTTAGATGATTTGCTGAGTAAAGTTGATGAGCAAAGGATTACTGGACAGTTTTGTTCTGGCTTTGCTTTTAATTTAGTTTTTGGGTGCTTACTTGGTTGGCTCTATGAATGTGCATACGGCTGCATGTTCTTAACAGTTACCAGATCTTCTGGCTCAGTGCCTCCGAGCTGTAGGATAACGAACTCGCCTGTGTTAGCTGGTTTTTGGAAGTCACTTTCTGCTCTGGTGACTTGGGCAAAGTGCCTTTCACTCTTCCTGTCATTACTTGAAAGGCACTTTGTCTGTGCGGTGCCCTGGGCTCAGCCAGCTGGCCATGTAGGACAGCTCTTGCACCCGTGAGCGGTTCTGCCGCCCTGCTGAGTTACAGACCAGCCCTCAGTGGTCACAGGGCCATGGGTGTCAGGGAGTGAAGTGACCCCTGGACATGGGAGTGCCTCTCTGCACTGCCAGTGCCCTGGTTCCTGCTGGCATCATGTGCCTGGCTGCGTGTGAGACATGAGTGAGCAGGATTGTTTATGTGCCAGCTCCTGCATGTCAGGCTCTTGGTCTCCTTTCGATGGCTGGGGTGGTGTTTTTCCTACCTGTTGCAAGTAAACATTCCTGCTTGTATGTGCATGTGTATGTATTTGTGTATACAAACACATGCATGTATGTACTGTTTATTCACACCATGCAAACACACATGTGCTTGTCACTGATGTGGAGGGGACTTCTCCCAAGGCTTGTGGAAGCTAGTGGGAGGTTAGGACTCAAGCCTGGTTGTTCTCTCCCAGCTGGCACTGGGGTAAGGGTTGAGAATCAGGTCCTTTGAGGTGAGTGGGTTTCACTGCTTTCCCTGTGTGTGTTTCCCTGCAACACCATTCTGTCATTGTGCGCTGCCATTGCTTTGGGGTATGGCTGTAGGAGTCCTTTATTTCTTGGATCCAAATTCTCCATTGCACTGTTTTATTTGGCCTGGCAGGTGCAACTGTGTAGCCTTTGGCAGGGTGATGTCCCACTAAGGGAAGGCAGAGGTGTGTTTTGGCTGGGTTGGTGTCACTGGACGCATCAAGACTTGGCTGTGTGCCCCTGGTGATGGTGGGAGGGTGCTTAGAAATATCAGAGCTGGAAATAACCTACTCTAATGGAAACACAACTCAGTTATTTTGTGCATGACTGTGTGGTGAATTCAACCCTACAAAGAACATAGGATCAGAAAGCCACAACTTCACGCTCTGGAATTCTAGTGCACAGTCCAAAATGCTGCTGTGTAGGGCTTACAGCTCAGAAGAGCCTTGCTGTCAGGGTAGAAACACAACAAAGGTTGTTCCCATTCTGTGTCATGTAAAGCCATATCTGATTGTTTATCTCTCCCCTGCTTTCTGGGAGAGTGTCTGAGAAGGGAGGAGGGTAGAGAGCCTTGCTGAAATAACAGGGCTTTTTTTAAAAATTGGCTTGTGGACTTCAAAATTTGAGGGTAGAAAGTGATTTCTCAGCTCTGTACTGCACCTCTTATACTCCTGTCCTCTTACAACCTTATAAGCAAGTTTAGGGAAGTGCCTGGTGGGCCACTGTTGGGAAGTGCTGTGCCCTTGTATGTGGTGCTCTGCCCCTCTTCACACCCTCTTCTTCACTGAAAAACCCAAGAACTGCCCCTCCACCCCCCACACCTGCACATGGAGCAGGTTCACCTTCTGTAGGAATTTACATGTGCCGTGGGCTCAGAAATTAGCTGGGTAGAGAGAGGATGCCTGTACCTGAATCTGGATGTTACATTTAAATATCTTGCAGAATCTAGGCCAGGGGGAATTGTGCTGTCAACTCCAAAAACTGGAATTTTGCAATTTGTCAAAATTTAGGTCAGAAGACCCATGAGGAATAGATGCATTGGGGAGTAAGAGAGAGACACTGAGAGCATGTGTAGGTGTTCCATCATCTGGGTAATGGTCTCTTGGGATCGCAGTGATACACAAAATAGCTGTGTTAGTGCTACAAAGAGAGCAACTCCCACACCAGTACCCCGCATTCAGTCCCAGTGATTGTAAACAACTGTTCTTTGTTTTTCCACAGACCTTATTTTGAACTCAAGGCGAAGTACTATGTCCAGCTAGAGGTATGTGTGTAATTCAGATCCATCTGAAACTCTTTACTGCTTACAGTAAATACTGAAATTACATCTAAAGTGCTCTGACAACTATGTTGTGTTTCTATACAAAACCAATTCAAAACCTCTTGAGCAATTTGCTAAGCACATTTTAAAGATAAAAGACTAAGAGAGTCTTTGTTTCCTTGTGTGAAATAAGTGTTTGAACTCTGTCAGAACCAAAAGAGTACAGTTTGACTGTCTTTGCTTCTTGTAGTTTAATGTGTCTGGGATTTATTTGTTTGTTGTGGGTTTCATTTTTCCCCCTATGTTTTTATGCTTCAGACTGTTTAACTGTACTTGGGGTGCTCTTTTATGTTCACTGGTTGCATCAATTAACAGAATAAGTAACCTGCTTGCAGTGCTGAAATATCATGCAGATGTGGATTTGGGATTTGGCTGGATAGGCTTCCAGGGCTTTTTGGCATCTTTGCACTGCATTCTGTGTGGTGCAACAGTGTCTGGCCAGTGCTTGTGCACAGCACATGCCTTGCAGGACACAGTGGCCCTGGGGCAGGGATGGCAGGTCTGTGTGGGATGGTAATCCCTGCTATTACAGCCAGTCTTGGAGCTGCCAGGGATGGGAGGGCAGAGCAGCCCTACAAATGCAAGAATCACTCTCTTTCTACTTGACTGACTTTTGCTGCATGCGGACCCCAAAACTGGGGGCCTGGCTGCTCACTGTTGGAGGGCAGTGGCTGGTGCTGCTGTTGTGTGGGATGGGCACAGGGTTTAAGTGGATCATGTTGCCTTGGACTGCTGGCCACGGGTGCAGGAAGGCTCCAGTTGGGTGCTGGGTCAGTAGGACCCTAGCAAGAAAAGGATTCCCATTCCTTGTCTGGGGTGCAAGGCATATCCCACAATGGTTTGTGAGCCCTTCCCTGGGCTGCCTGAGATTCAGCAGCGTTCTGTAAGCCTCAGAGACTCTGGTGTGCACCTTTCTGCTTGCCCAGGTTCCAGGCTCGGGTGCCCTCTCCTCCTCTGCCTTGCTTCCCTGCAGCTGCTGCTGCATCAAGCTGAACCCCTGCCTGCCCTG
Organism: Pycnonotus jocosus; assembly: GCA_013400435.1. Classification (NCBI taxonomy): domain Eukaryota; kingdom Metazoa; phylum Chordata; class Aves; order Passeriformes; family Pycnonotidae; genus Pycnonotus; species Pycnonotus jocosus. The sequence continues at coordinate 39,737 of VWYP01003271.1, read as the reverse complement.
GGCTGGGTGCCAGGCCAATAATCCCTTCTGCCTAGAAGCATCTTTTGAGAATTCCCTTTTTTCCATGGGCAAAGGCGCACTGTTTGTGAGCCTGTTGCTTCTCCATGGCAGCTGCTCAGTGCCCTCCTGAAGCAAGGTGATTGTGTAAACTGTATGAAAAAAAGACAGCACAGATTGCTTTGAATGCACAATAAAAAACAGCATTCAGAGAGCTGCAGACACACAAGCAGCGTTTTCCCTTTGGGAAACAGGATGTACAACACTTATGCCTTGGCTGTAGGGTGGTGTCTGTGCCTGGGGACACAGGAACTGCTGTATTACAGCTGTCAGGGTTTGAGGTTTGCTGCTTTCTGCTCTGCAGGGTTAGTGAGCAGAAGTGACAGGTTCAGTGCCCAGCAGAGAGAGAGGCTCAGCCCCCTCGGGTACCCCCAGCCCTGCTGTGTCCTGCAGACAGGGGCTGCCAGCAAACCTTAGGGGTGGCTCTGGGATAAGCAGTGACATAGCTGAGAGCTGCATTCCTGTTAAGGAGAGGTCACATCTTAGCAGGGCCTCTGCTCCGTGCACTCCAGAGGCAATCCCCCTGGCTCCCATGGTTGGCCTTGCTGTTGTCTCCTCCACAATGCCACTGCTTCTGCCAGGATGCTTCTGAATTCTGAACTCTCCCATCCCATAGATACCAGCCCTGGTGTGTGCTTGCCTGTGCAGAGCCAAGGCACCTGGACACATAACAGGGAACTGTGCTGTGCCTTGTTTGTAGTAAAAGTCCGTCTAATGGATTTTTCTCCCTTGTTAGCAACTGAAGAAAACAGTGGATGACCTGCAGGCCAAACTGGCCCTGGCAAAGGGAGAGTATAAGACTGCCTTGAAAAATCTGGAGATGATCTCAGATGAGATTCATGAGAGGAGAAGGTCCACTGCCATGGGGCCCCGAGGATGTGGCGTGGGTGCTGAGGGGAGCAACACCTCTGTGGAAGACCTGTCAGCGAGTAAACCGGAGTCAGACACTGTCTCCAGTGAGTACTGCCCGTGTGTGATGTACTTGGGAACTGTTGTGCTTGGGAATATCCCATGGGCATCGTAAGAAATGCTGACGTTAGGGTTGCTTTGTGTATTCTGCAGAATTTTGAAATTTACTGGCTGTTGTGGGACTGTGGCTAAGTTGTGACGCTTCTTATTATTGCAGGAGTTGATTACATCCTTTAATAGCCAATTTTCAAGGGAAAGGGTAATGAGTTAAAGTGCATCAGCCATTCCCTTAACATCCCTGTAGGTTTTTTTGTGCAGTGCTGTATGAAAGGAGCAAAATTAAGGCACTTCAAAGTGTGTGTCTAATTTTATGCTGCTGGTGGTGCTGCAGGCAGTGACTCACCTGGGGAGGTGGCAGGCTGTCACAGATCATTCAGCCAGTCTGGGAACAGACCTTTTGGATGAAGTGCTTGTCTTCCAGTGTGCCTGTGGCAGAGGGAGCTGAAGTTGTGGCTACAGTAGTACAGAAAGGCGTGATGCTCACATGGAAGTGTGTAAGGATAAGCTCCTTTGTGCTGCAGAGTCTTTTGCCAAGGTGTGATTTCAGCATGTGTGCAGTGAACAAGGGAAGTGAAGAAGCAGCACTGTGCTGCTGCAGTGTGCTGAGGGGCTTTGTAGGACAAATGGGTGACAGCAACAACCTCCAAGGAAGTTCCAAACAAGCCAGGTAACCTCTGCTTTCTTGGGGCACGTGGGGACCTTGTGTTGCAAAATCTGTTACAGGGTGAGTTTGCATTTGTCCTGGCTCTGGGTGAAAGTAGATAGATGGACAGTACATGTGGCCTACTTTTGCCTCCTTCCTGGACACTTTTCCCCCTTTTTGATGCAGAAAGTCTGTTTCTTGCTGCCAAGTCCCATGAATTCCAGTCTAATTTGTATTTCAGCTTTGTTTCAGCAGGGAAAAGTCTAGGTCAGGATTGCAAGAGTTCATGGTTGCACAACCCTGGTGCCCAAAGGCAGAAGATGCAATTTCCCCATAGATACCAGTATGTACTGGCACTGAGGCCTTGTAGGTCCATGGTAGAGCCTTGTGTGAGCCGTGGGAGCTGGGAGGCAACCCTGGGCTGGCCTCTACCCTCTGCAATGGCAGGAGTTTCTACACAATGTATTGGAGCTCTCTCACTCAGTGCTGTGCAGCTGGGACCTGAGTTGCAGCAGCAATAAGTGCTGTCTGGACAGCTGATGCAGCCAGGTTTCAGAATGGCTCCTTATCTTCTGCCACCTCTAATTCCTGAGGTTGATCCTTCCAACTTAGGCAGGAATTGCCTCTTTTGGATACCCACAAGTCCCCATCCTCATGCAGAAGGCCTCTGAAAGCCTTGGGTATAACTAAGTTTTAGGGTATTTTGTGCTGAAGGAGTTCAGGGACCTGGGATATAGGAGCAGAAAGAGCCAGGAAAGGTAATATTAATTAATATTAGTTGCTGCCTCCCCTGGCTGCTGCTGAGGCTGCAGGCAAGGACCAGCAGTCTGACATGAGTGGAAGGACATCAGCTTGTGTCTGGTGCCAACACAGAACTGGATTATGACAGGGCAGGACTAGCAGCTTTCCACCAAGGTCCTTTTATATCTTGATTTCTGTCTGCTGGAGTTGGATAAAACACCTTGTCATCAGCAAGAATTTCTTGGCCCTTGCAGATGCAAGGGTGTTAGGGTGAATTTGGATTGTGAAAAGGAAGCTACAATTTAAGTTGTGCTGGTTGTAGACTGCCTGATGTCAGTGCTTCTTGCCAAGCAGAGGAGTCTAATTGGAAACATCTTTTTTGCCAAGCCTTTTATTGCTTTTGCTCCCCCACAAAGTTACTGTGCTGCTCACCATACATTGATGAAATGCAGAAAGTGAGAAAAAAGGCCCCTCTGCAGTTTTAGATTTGACTTCATTAAAAACAGAACAACAAAACCCAAACCACAAGAAAAGCTGTTTCTGAGTATGAAATGCCCTGGAGAGGACTCAGGAAGGCGGATAATGCTTTTACCCATTTTATGTTTGAAGCCTTTTGGGTCAATTTTGCAACGTTTAAGTGCAGTTCTGCAATCTGCAAGTCCACCAGAAGGAGGTTGAACATCTCTGCTATAGCCATGGCAGTAGCAGCTTCTGCTGGCACCTTTGTATCTGAGTGGTGCCCCAGGCTGCCAAGGTGACAGAAGAACTTCTTTGAAGCTTCTTTGAACAATTTTGTTAAGGCTGCTGCTTTGCTCCTGCTGCTCTTCCAAGGTGATTCTGAGCCTCGCTAACAATGGCAGGAATCGCAAGGAGGAGGAATTGGAGATAACCTCAGGTCAATGTGGATGTCTTGCTGTGTCTGGGTCTTCCTAAGGCCAGTGAGATTCCAGCACACTCTTATGTTGTGTAGGAAAGGTTCTGATCCCAGTGGGACTGCTTGTGTGCAGTGAGCCTCTGAAGTGTGCTGAATTTCAGCAAAATCTACACCCTTGTGTTGCACAAAATGGAGCTTCTTTAATGGGTTTCTCCTCTGGTTGTTCATAAGGACCCTGCAGCTTAATCTAGACAGACAGTTTGGAGTGGGTTTGCTTAATTAGAATTCAGATCTGAGCAAACACAAGCAGGGAAAAGAATATATGTTTGTTTGTTTGTTTTTTTAATTTGACGTTGTTTGGTGATCCTCATTCAAAAAGAAATCTTGGGACCTGTGTCTTTCTAATTAGTGCCTTGAATAACCAGGAGGCTGCACTGGGATCAAGATAGTGCTGGGAGAGGCAGACATAGGGAATTAGGCTCTAACCTAAGTTGTCTACTGAAGACCACGAGTGAACAAGGCCAGCAGGGCCAGTAAAAATCCAAGAGCTTGGCGTGAGGAGCAGTAGCTACTGCAGAGCCAGCCTTGCATGGCCTGGCTGGCAGGTGTCTGCTCCTCAGGGTAGAACCAGGCTAAGGCTTTGCGCAGGGGGCAGAAAACCAGCGGGGGCAGCCCATGCGTTAGCGGTGCGTCCATGTATGGAAGATGCAAACCTGAAAAACTGGAAGGTGCAGAAGGGGAGGCTGAATTACTAATTGGAATGTTCTTTGAACACTGCAGTGGCTTCAGAAGTGTTTGAGGATGATAATGGCAGCAGCTTCGTGTCTGAAGAAGATTCAGAAACTCAGTCAGTGTCCAGCTTCAGCTCTGGTCCTACGAGTCCCTGTGAGGTGCCCACTCAGTTTCCTCCTGCGACACGACCTGGAAGCCTGGATCTGCCCAGCCCTGTCTCCCTCTCTGAGTTTGGGATGATCTTCCCTGTCCTGGGCCCCCGGAGCGAATGCAGTGGGGCCTCCTCCCCTGAGTGTGAAGCTGAAAGAGGTATGCACAGCTGGATACGCCCTGGGCCAGTGTTTCTCAGCTTTGTAAAAGGAGCAGGAGAACCTTCCCAGCTCCCCCATGGCATATGCCAGGGAATGCTCTGAGCTGCTGGCTGCTTCTTTGGGGAAGGCAATTGTGGAGGGCCCTGTGTCACAAAGTTAACAATGATGTCTGTAATGTATTAATTACTGTTCTCCTGGCTGGGAACGTTCCCCAGTTCTGTCGTAGTGCAGGGGTTTGAGATTTCTCACTAAATAAGTGATCAGTGGGATTCTCATGGTACATTTATTTGGAGGAAAATCTGAGTTTATTTATTTAAATTACTGTCCTGCTTTTTGAAAATCTTGCTTTCCAGGGGAAAAAAAAACCTCCGACAAAATCCCCACAAAAAAATAACATGCCAGAAGGAGCTTCTGCAGGCTGTGCCAGCTCTGGCTGACTAATTCAGACTAGAGGATTACCACTGCCCTTGTCTGCTCCGTCCTAAGGCTGTTCTCACTAATTTACTGATGCAGTGCACAAGATGAGCATGGCTTGGAAGGCTAACTTGGTTTTGTTAAAGAATCTTGCTCCTGCTCCTGTAATTCCTGTGTGCTTTGGCAAAGGAAGCTGCAGAGGCACCTGCTTGAAGCTTAACTTGCGTAATGAAATCCAAGTTTAACATCCAGTTTAATCCTTTCTTTGCAGGGGATAGGGCAGAAGGGGCTGAGAACAAGACAAGCGACAGAGCGAACAAGAACAGGAGCAGCACCAGGAGCAGCTCCACTGAAGGGCTGGCTCTGGATAACCGAATGAAGCAGCTCTCCCTTCAGTGCATGAAAATCAAAGAGGGAATTTGCGCTGGCAGGAAAGCTGCCCAGATTGGCTGAGGCCTTCTCGTGCCCCGTCCTGAATAACGGGAGTCTAAATATTTATACATGAACTTCTAAGTGTTTGAGGAACGTCGTGCCAATAATATATGCCAAATCTTAAGCGTTTACTCTGAGAATTTAAAAATGCACTAAGAAGTTTAATTGACGTGGAGGGCTGAAGTTTTTATTCAGTAAATCCTTTGTAGGCCAGACGAGTTATCAAATGTTTAAGCTGTGCTCATATTTCACAGACTTTGTAAATTGTTTTGTAGCAGCCTGGCTGAAGCAATAACTAGAAATGTTCCCGTGTAAATTCATGCCAGTTGGGGGTCTGAAATTCAAGCCAGACTTTTGCAGTGAGCGGTTTGGCTTTGATTTTGTAGACTGAAATGCTCTTTAGATACAACCAATCTCTTGAGTACAAGTGGCATAATCTTTAAACATCTGTATTGGTCTGTATTATGCTGAAACTGTAGAAATATTTTGTATACAGGAAAGCTGTTGCATGTGTGGGGTCTGAAAGCCTTCACTCTTCCCTTGGTGCTCACAGAAAGGATAAAATGAGTCATGCCTCTAAAAGCCCATAAAACAGAAGGATGACAGGAAAAGGGGATGGTAACGCCCAGTAGTGGGAGGCCCTTTCTAGACACCTTCCCGAGTCTGACTTGGACTCTGCAGGTGATTCCAGTGACCAAAAAGAGTTGATTGGCCCCTTGCCCTTCTGCTTCCCTGAGAAGTGAAGTATTATTTTTCAGCACTTTAAGTGTTTTTTGTTTTGGTTTTTTTCCCTCAAAAATGGGAGTCATAGATGTTTTCAGGACGATTATGGTAAGGAGTTTGCCCTTGAAATATGCATGAAGAAAAGGAATTGCCAGTGTAGATTGACAATGTGTTCTTAAGCTTCGCTGTAGGTTGTACTGTGTGGGGGTTTATAACTGTTAAAGGGACTTGGGATTTTAGTATGCCCTAGACAAAATGTTCAATAAAACTAGAAAGGGCACGGGGCATGTTTTGCCAGCAGCTGTTAGGCAGTAGTAGTGTCTGATAATTATGCTAATAAGTGGTAGTAAAAATCCTAGGACTCTTCAGTTTTGGTGACTAAACATTTCTGTAAGCACCATTTTCTCTAAAACGTCAGTTTATATTGTTAATTTGATGGGAATCTTAGTATTGCCCAAAGTATTTTCTATTCTATGTTTTTGCAGTCCTGTTGTATTTCATCCCTGCCACAGCTTGTGTATCTATTCTCAAAGTTAATGTGAAATTCTTCACACTACAGTAAACATTTTTGTTTTCCACATTGTGAGTGTGTGCAAGTGAAGTTTTATCTCAAGTGCTAGGAACCAAATCTTCTCCCACAGCAATTCTAGCCCCCAAATACCCACTTAGAGTTGAAGACTACAGGCTGAGGTCACACTGCTCTTAGAATTCCAGTACCTGGGCAACTGGTGCCTCTTTCCAGCTTCCCAAATCCCTGCATATGGGGCTCACTTCTTATTCTGAACTGTTCCACAAGACCAGAGCTTTAGTCAGGTTCTCCGAAACCCCTTTAGTGTGCAGGAGGAGGGAGGTATTCTGTTACGTAAGACCTCTGTACCTAATGCTGCTGAAATTTGCTGTAAAGCTGTGCAGAACTGGAGGCGAAGAATCCTGTTTCCATAAAAAAATAGATTCATCACATTATAGCTGTTAAGCTATAAACAGTGTTAGACTTTTATATGTTTACATCTTCTGAAGACCTTAAGGCTAAAACCTTTCACTGCCAGCAGTTCCCAGGCACAGAAAATGCTTAGGAAAGAAATCTTTGGTTCCAGCTTCTGATGTGACCATTACTTGGGAAAAAGCTGGGATATACAGTATTAAATATGAAAAGTTGTACAGGAGTGCCACACTGTGCTGCATTCAGTTAGAAAAACTAGCACAGGTCGTTGTGGTTGAATTTCACTTTTGCACATCTCCCAGTCAACACCTGTTGCATTTTCCTGGGTTCTTTGGATGGTTGTTTTGGCCATGATTTTTTTTTTAAGCCCCTCTTGTTACCAAATTTCTTCTCATCTTGCCAGTTCTGACTGGAAACCCAAACTTCCCACACTTGGGTGCAATGAATTAATTCTGTGTGTGTGTGGCCTTGAGTTTGTCCTGTTCAGCTGGAATTCACTCTGCCCTTCCTTTTCAACCACCTGCTCCAAGAGTTGCTGAAAGATCACGGTGCAGCCTTCCTCCTCTGGTGAGCCCCAGACTTGGCAGGTAAATCACCCTTCAACCATGCAAGCAGACAGGCAGACCTGTGTGTCTAATAAATTAATGGAAAACTCATTTTATTTTAAACTTCATAAAAGCCATAATTATAAATATGACAGACTTAAATGAACATACATTGGTATGGAGTACAAGCAAATAAACAAGCTGTCTCCAGTTACTTTTTACTTAAGCTCTTCATGGATTCCAAAGTGTAACATGATAGTAGCTGCCTTCATGGTTATAAAAATAAGCCTCTGGTGTATCAAAGTATATATGATTGCTTCAGCTGCCCTGATGTGAGAATGTATAAAGCAAATGTTAACCTAGGAGTTCTGCTTCTCTTTGGTATTATCAAACAATTCCAGTGTCCTTTCAGATGAAGCGATGAAAACCTCTACTGTATGTACACAAACCTGGTTCTAAACAGGTGACTGTTCAAAGGCTGCAGAGATTGTGTGGTTAAGTGCATAATTACTGTACAAAATAGTTACATGAAACTTGCAGCAGGAGACCAGGACTGAGCTCAGACTCAGAGTCTAGGGCAGTGGGGATAGAAGCTGTTGCTACCATTCATCCATGGTACAACATCTCACTGAACCTTTGAGAAGTGAGGGATTGGATCAACCAAGGGCTAACCAGTGTCTTCCTAAAAAATAGAACAGACTGTTCTGTTCTCTCTCATATGGCTCAAAAAATGCTAAACAGTACAGGGGAAAGAAAAGCTTAACTTAGTGGCCTGAGGTCATGTTAAAATCTAAGGAACAGTTAACTTTGCAATAATTTTTCCAGACTTACTTGTGGAAAAAATATAAAAGTATATATTTGACAGAAAATATTAAAGCAAATCCTAAATGCTTACATCAACGTTTTTTCTTAAGAAAAAAGGTCAAGAAAACTTGTAAGATGTTTTAAGATTAATCTGCCATAACCAGAATCCCTAGGCTACAATTTATATGGATATTTTGCAGTACCTCTTAAATACTTCACCTGAGTATCCTGTCCTATATCTGAAGGGAAATGCACAGTGATGGCATTCTAGCAGCCTATGCAGGTGCAGTATTTGAATAGAATTTGCTTTATATACATAAGATTGACACTAAGCTTAAGTCCTATGCATTAATGGGGATGAGCCCAATCCACTGACTGTTCCGAATGTGTGAGAGAGACTGGGGGTAGGCTGGTGGGGACAAGATCCTTTGGCCTTAATGCCTTTGCCTGTCATTAGGAAAGTGAGAACATTTCTCTTTAGTTCAGTTCAGTTTAAGTTCAGCACATTACGGAAGCTGAGCCTTATGCTCGTTTTATGCAGCGTAAGTTTTGGCACTAACTTCTTCTCAGGGGGAAAGAGAAAAACTCCTTCCTGCCGAGTAGAAACCAACTACTGCAGAACAACAACAGATTTTCCTGTAGGCAAGTCTACCAGCTTGATCTCAAACAGCAACGAATGTGCAAGAACTTGGTGCTGAAAGCTGGCACTTCTGGCATCTGCCTTTTGCACTGCCAAAAAGATGGCTCACTCAGCTGAGACTTCCACACTACCTCCCACCTCCAAGATACATGAAGACTTCACTGCTACTCTGGTTTAGCCTCAGCTAAAAACTTAACAGAAACCTGTAGGGAAAATGGGAGTTGAATGATATTTTCATATTTTAGGGATGAAGCAGTCCTTGGCACATGCTCCAAAAGCCAAGCATAACCACAATGAACCTAATCTGTTTTCTTCTCAGCTTGCAACCATGTTGTTCCCTTTGGTGATTTATGGCAATAATCATCAGAAACTTTCCTTCAAAAGAAGGTAAGTCACTCTGTGATAAACTTGTCATGAATTCCCCAGCCCAGATGGTCTCTGAGAGCACTGCAGTCAGCAAAGCATTTGTTTTCCAAGGCAGGAGCTATTGCTGCCCTTTCAGCGCCAGACACTTGTTAAGCAGCTGTCAGATGAAGGAAATGAAACAAAAGGTTCTTCTACTTCCTGGAGAGGACTAATAGCAGATTTCTGTGGGAATAATTTTAGCCCACAGGTATTTCTGGTGCTGCTGGAGAATCTGTGTTCAGTTTCCCAACAGCCAACTGACACCTGTGATTTAAAGCAAGATTTAAATGCTACCTTTTTGCTTGGAAAACTGCCAAACCAGTGTGAATAGCAGCAAAATTCCCTTGGCTGTTTTAAAAACACCCTCTCCCCCAACTGTGAAATATTGTAAATTTTGTAAAAATGACAAAATTTAATTCATTTCAGGATCTGTGAGGCAGTTAGTATTAAATAAAAACTTCTCATCTTGAATCCTCTTCAGATACAATGTATACAGATCTAGAGGAAGAGCACAGAGGGGAGGGAGGCTTCTAAAAAAATTACTTGTTCTGCATTAATCCCACCTTCACTATTTTCTTAAGAACTCTGACCCTGTTCTATTGATGACACTGGCCCTGTGCTCAATTCCTTCAACTGGCTTCAACTTACAAGGAAAAAAGTATCTTTTCAAAGATGTACTGCATAATGGAATCAGGAAGTGCATTCATTCCTTGCAGCCATGGTGTATTGGGTGAGAGGTTTAAATGATCCTTCCCTACATGATGCATACCTATAAAAGTGATGAAAATAAAACATTTCTGTGCTGGGTTGCTGATGGTGGGCAGTTCCCCATCTCCCTGCACCAGCAACTGAAACTACCCTCAGTAGATACAGTGCATCTTACAGGAGATCTTCAGATGAAAACCTTTCATGTCTGCTGGAGGAAGGCTGTGCTACACTGCCTGGACACTCCTGCTGGATAAGCTCCTGTCCTTCCTGCTCATTGGGATCAGCCTAGGTCTGGCAGATGGCAGGAAGGAAGCCATAGAACCTCATACTCTATTATGTACTGAAGTCATACAGATGGGAGGTAACAGCTCTCAAAGAACACATAACATGAGCAAAGCCTTTGCTTTTAGAAATAGCTAAAGCTGGAACCTTCCTTTTCCTTTACTCCTATATACATATTCCAGATAAGATGACACATGGGATACTATTGTCTCAGCAGTAGTACATTTACATTTAGATGTGAGAACCAATTCAGTGCCAAAAATATTAGAGATAGCAGCACAAACATGTAATAAAAGCTATTTGGTCCTGAGACTGAATAAACAGAATACACAAGAATATTTTTTCTTACATGTTTACTTTTAAGAATAGAATCTTTAGCCTGTATACCCTATATGTTGGGACAAGGGAATTTCAATGTTAGTTTTTGTTGTAACTCATTAGACTTTGATTCAAAGTGTGGAAAAACTGCAATAAATTAAGTTCTGCTGGTTCATTTGAATATATGCATTTTAGCCTATTCCCAAGCCTGTTGAACAGTGCTCACTCCTGGACCATAGCAGCAAACCCACAGCTAACTGCCTGCCACAATTAACTGGCAATCTGTGATTCCATGCTTTTGGCTATAACTCAGGATGTAATTTTCTTTTGTGCATATGTAGGAAGAATTCTTCACCTGTTCTCAGGCTGTTGGACAAATCAAAACAATCTCCTTAAAGAGCACTGCACAGTTCTGTCTCCTCACTGCAGCTGTGACACCTTAAGAGGAGTAGTACTGTTAAAATCTAAGAAAAAAGGGCCCTCTTGTTGAGGCAGGAATGTGGTGGGGATAATGTTGTAAACTCCAGCAAATGTGTTCTCCACCTCCAAGTAGCAAAATCCACACCTGTGATAAAAAAAACCTACGTGTTAGAAATGGGAAGTATGTTTCAAACCTCTATACAGACATCATTAAATGTTACCTGTAGTCACCACTGCTTTTTTTCTGGAAGCCATAGGAACCAGGATCTCCCACTGTTGAGACGGTGACAAGTTCAAAACCAACGCTGTATTGTCTGCAAGTGACATGACAGACTTGCTTTAGCTATTTGGGTCATCAGAATTACCATGAAGAGGGCTAGTTATTAAAAACTATACAGTATAACTGAAAGACATCTAAAAGTTTTGTCATATTTGTGACAAAAAAATTAAGTAAAATTTACCATGACATGAATACAGAATTTAGAGGAAGACAGAACTCAATTCAGGTTTAGAACTAGACCGCAGGGAAAATGCCTGCCAGAAGCCTGCCTGTGCACTCAGGCAGAATCCAAGTAGTTAAGCTTGTGACACTCTCCTGTGGCACATGGCAGAGATCCTGGGGTATGATCAGATTGCTATCAGAGGACTCGGGGTCAGTGATCTCAGCAGAGTTTCTCATGTTGCAATACAACTTGGGACACTTCATCTGCTCCTGTTAATGTATGTGACAGGCACCACTGCCCCTGTCCTTCAAACTACCCAAATATGATGTGCAAGTGCAGGAAAAAACGCATACAAAGAACTGCTCAATTCAAGAACTGTGCAGCCACACCTCTTCCTTAATCTTAATTTCATGAGAGAAGGAGTTTCCTCAAAGAGGAGAAGAGAGATGGAAAGGTTCTGCCATTTCTGGGGCTCTTTGTACAGCTTTGCAAAGGATAAACCCTTGACTGCAGGTCCAGAGATGTTGCTATTCAGAAATGCTAAATATGGGTATTTTGAGGTAATCATTAATTGTGCCAAAGGAATTTGGCCTGCATAAGTCTTCTTTATAGGACATTGACATCCAGCACTTCCCCTGGCCTGCTAGTGGCAGAGTAAATGCACTTCCAGAGGTGTTTGAGAGCTGTAAGGGTTTAGTATCTTGCATACTAGCTCTACTACAAGATAAAAGGAATTAGGAGTGTAATTAGTTTTAAGAAGTCCTTTATACCCTCTTCCCTAGCTCTGCTCAGACCTCAAAACTGAAGAGAAAGGAAGGCTGCTGCTTTCCTTATAGGTCAGGGATTTCCCTCAGTAGTTAATGTGGAGATTTAAAACACTACTGAAGGTAAAGATAGAAACATAAATAGTACTAAATCTGAGTCAACTCCCACACCTTCTGGGTTTTCCATGAGCTTCCCACCTTCCCCAAGGGAATACTGACAAAGCTTTATCTTTGTAGGAGTAATGTCTTCACTGTACTGATGCATAAATATTTTCTACAAACCTCGGCCCCCGTAGTTCAATTAGCAGTGGTCCATTCTTGTCTAGCTGGAATTGATAGATGGGGTTATTTTTGTGGGTGTCTCTGAAGTTTCCACATCCTCCAGCACTGTGACCTTTCCACTGTCCATTAACCTGAAAGAAGTCAAAAGTACAGAGAAAAATCCTAAGGATTTGTATTGCTTATATATACACACGAACAAGACTAGAGGGTCCTCTCACTTAGAGGTTACTGACTTAGTGACATCTCGTAATTTTTAAAGTGAAGTGGAAGATGGTGTTAAGGATTCACAAAGTCTCGTGGAGTTCCCCATCCCCCTCGATCAAAGCCGTACATCCCTGAGGCGTGTACTGTATTTTTCCAGCTTACATTAAATAAGCACTGAGTGACTGTTTCTGACTGTGACAAACTGCAGCTAACAGAAGACCCACATTCCCATCTATTCCCACACCTACTAGACTACACAGGTTTGGAGTTCTTTTGTCCTCAGACACTGCTCCATTGGGTTAAATAAGAAAAAGCAGTAATACAGGCAGTACAACACTAATAGTGCTGTAACCCTTGCTTTTAAAGATCTCTGCCTCCAGCCCTGTCCATCACCTCTGTGCACTCTGAGAGCCAGCACTGCAGTGACAAGATAACCATAAGGGGACAGATTCTGCAAAGATAAAGGCACACAACAGGAGAAATGCTGCTCAGACTTTGAGAAGCAGGCCATCTGTTTCCAAGTTCCTCTTGCTAGTCATTAAACTGAAAGGTTAGACTCCTAAGACATGCCAGGCATTCCCACAGATTTATAGCTGAGATCTGTCTCTCCTATTACTTCTCTCCTGTCTCTGTCAAATCAGCAAGGGGCACCATTTTCCCTTGTGATTTAATTTCTTCCCTCAGTGCCCACTCTCCTCAAACATGGTTAAGTATGGAAGCAAGGGAAATCTCTCCCCCTACCATGCTGCAACCCAAGATCCTAAAACTGCTGTGTGCTGTGGAGCTTTCTAGCCCTTTTCTACTTCTGCTGCACTTAATTCCAGCAATCACATGAGGGCTTGGTGAGCTCCAGATTTGACCACTTGATTCTAGTATAGGACATCCAACAGAACTTGTTTTTATGCTAAAGTGTGAATTTGATCTCTGCTTGCTTTTGAGTGTGATGACTGCTACACAATCACCAAATAGCTATTAAATACAGGCTACCAACTTTTTGTATTCAATCCTAAAGACAGAACTGGCCTTGGATAGATAGAACATACCTTTTTTTTTTTGTTTTGGATACTAGACAGACATGTTCAAATAATCAACAGGAGTTTTCTACATACTTAATTCTCTTTTCAAACATATTAGAACATAAAATGGATGTCCGTCCTCAAACAGGCTTTTCACCTTGAATGTGTTTTTCATGTCTTAAAGCACTTCCTCTAAGTAAGCCCAGCTATATAGGACACCTGTTTCTGGAAGAACCAAACAACTCAACTTGCTGTTCCCAGGCATCTCTCTATTCACTCACCATTCTTTAGAACAGGCTTCAAGGGACTGTTCCAGAAATAACAGCTGGTATGGAACACTGTCTGAGCTCGAGAGCAAAGCTGCAAGCCAGCATATCCCTCTGACCATAACAAAGTAATGCAGTCCTGGGCTTCAGGCACCAGTGTCCTAGAAAATAGGCTGTTCCACTGTGGCTCAAACTCCCTTGTTTCTCTCTTCCTGAATAAGTTACTGTTTGGATAGAAGACTTCTGACTACAATAGCATTCCCCAGGGGAGGCATGGTAGGTACAGAGCTAAAGTTAACAGCTGCTGGTTTATTCTTTCCTGACGATAAAACTGCTAAACATGAAAATACATGCAAGTTACTTTATCCTGTGAGCTCTTGGCTATATTTATACTTCAGCTGAAGGTGTAACTACAGTTCATGTTGACAGCTGAAATATGAACAGCAGCTGGCCCCAAAACTGCCTGAGCTTCTGACTTAATTTCAGTCAAGTTTTTCACTCTACCCCTGTTCCTATACTCTCAGGGAGCATTTCTACAGGAAATGTACAATGGATATACTTCCTTGATCCTGTCTGGCAATGGGAATGCTTATTCCAACTGTTACAGACCCCTAAGGTATCTTTGTAAAATTTAGGAACAGCAATGTGTTGTGATATTGCCATCCTAAGTTAATTTCTTATGGTTTTGCTACTGGTGCCTTTGGTTTGGCATTGCTGATTTTGTCCCATCATGCCAACGATTTTCCAAGAAAATAGTGCAATTCTTCCAATGGGAAATGAGCAACACTTCTGGAGGGTTTTCACTCTGCACCATTACTAGCACAATCTGATTTCTGCAGAGTGATGACTGATTAGGGTATGGGTTGTTGTTCCAAAGGCCAGTCTGGTCTACAAAGGCTTTGCAGCATGTCTGCAATGGCACAGCTGCAACAACACACTCTGTGGTGGAGGTGGGGCAGTAGTATCCAAATATATTTAAAAACCTTGTACATTTCAAATATGGAAAAGCCAAACCAGTGACCCAAAGAAGAAAATGTTTCTTTACCCGTTTGGAAATGGTGTAAGGTGTAGGAATCTTGGAAAAGGTGAACTTGCACAAGGAATACACCTGTGTTGTAAAAGAAGCAGCAGGTCACACATTCATCTTGCACTTTTCAAATGAAATCATGACAAATTAAAAGAAAGCAGAATTGCCTATACAACATTTTTAGATACTTGTTCACTACATGCCTGTATTACCCATCAGGTGACCCTGTATAAAACTCAAAATTCAGAATAGTGCTGGGACTAAGACTTAGTTCTACTTAATTTTTCTAAAAAACCCCACCCCCCCAAAAAAAGCCCTCAACCAACCAACCAAAACACAACAACAACAAAACCAACAAAAAAGCAAAATGGAAACAATCTGCATTTTACTCTTTTTTCACTTAAAAAAAAAATCTAGTATTGATCATTATGTGACTCAGCAGCTAAAAGAAAACCCAAATCCTAAGTCAAGACCTAGAGAAGTCAAAAATCTTTAAATTGTAACCAGGATCTAAAATAGCTTTATTTTGGATACATAGAGAGCCAATGATCTGCCTGTATATAGATAATTTTTTATTCTAGGAAATAAGAGTATTTTTCAGCTGATTTTGTTACTAAAATTTTGTTACTAAAACCACACTAATACACTAACTACAAATGGAGAACATTATCAACCACTTCATCCAGTGGTTCTGCTCCATCATTCATAGCTTTCTTCCCCGAAACAGCAATATTAATTCAGAAATACCCTTTTAATCAAATTTAAAAACAAAGGACACTTTACAGTTCAACTGCTTACATTCATTCTGAAACAACAGCACCTACCCTGATGGTGTAATGGATGGTGTTTTGTTTCTCATACTGGGACACCACTAAGGTGAATGTATGGGAACCTGGAGAGGTCAGCTTTATCTTGGTCAGATAATGAGGACTGTTGATCCGAATACCATCAATATAAGGAGGAGGATCAGCTGAAAAAGGAAAGGATGAACATTTTTCCCTGAACAAAAAACCCCCACCTTGGTAAACTTCTAAGATTAGACTGAACAGACTCGAGTGCTCTGAACAGGTAAGAGCCTCAAGATGTATCCATGAAAAGGACAGTCTTAACATCAACTACTGTTTTCAGGAGAGGTACATCACACATGCAAAGACACAAATTCTGTGCTTGAAAGCTTAAATCCCAAGACTTGCAAGAACTGCTTATCCATCTCCTACCAGTGTCACTACTCAAAGACTGCTGTAATTATGTTGACATTTCAAGAGAAAGAAAATTAATGTTTAAGCATTCTTTGAAAATCTCTGAAGTGTCTGCTCTTTCTCCATTGGCTGGACAGCTCCAGAATGCCAGCTGCCTAAACCTGTGGCCACCATGTAAACAATACTTCAAAACATGTTAATTCCTTTAACTAAATCATACACACTTTCTCTCCTCAAATCCCTGTGATCATTACACAGATGTAGTTGCATCCCAATACCAACTCACATGTGGTACTTAGAAAGATCCCAAATGTTTGCTTTTACAATTAGACAGTGTAATTTGTTATTTGGCCTCTAATTGGTTCTTTCCAGACTTCTTTTAATTTCAGTGAAGCAGGACCAAATCTAGCCAATTACTTCAATAGGCCCAGGATTAGGTCCTTTTATTTTCTTCCACAAAGCAACATGGGAGAGGGGAAAGGATTAATATAAAACAATAAGAAGCTTAGGAATGGGAAATCTCGGCCTTGCTGCCAAAAGATTAAACTGCTTTGTTTTCATCTCATTTTAACAGATGGTTAAAAATAATACTGCAGCTTGACCAATCTATTTCCGTGGAAAAAGGTTTTAAACAAGTTGGAGCTCGTGAGATCAGAAGCTTTTAAAAGAGTTTGTGTAGCAAGACAAAACATATGAATCACTCAGGTTTTGCTACTGGTCTTTCTAGGCTGTCTCTTTCAAGCACAATTGAACAATTCCCTTTACTATAAAATTGTGTTTGGGTTTGCTCACTTAAGAATGTTTTCAGTGAGACACACATGTAAAATAAGCACCTGCTAAAACTACCAGGAACACCAAGCAACTTGGGCGTTTGCTTCTCACAGAGAAGCTCTTGCAAAAAGAGATGATGATTTGGTCAAGGTGTCAATAGATATTTCCACAGAAAGACTTAGGTTCGAGGGGAAGCTTGGATTGTGGGGGAATTGGTCAACAGAGTTCACTGAACAAGATCAGATGTGAACAATAAAACGCTTATTAGCCATTCCAGTAGAAAAAGTCCCACAAATTCCACTCTTTGGTGAAAAAAGCTTTAAAATCTGCTAAGGGAGTTGTTGCACGAGCAGCTACCTGAATGCAAACCTGGTTCTAAAGAGGTTCCTATCTGTAAAAGCAACGGGCCAAAACCCACTTGTTTTAGGATATACCTTCACTGAGTAATTCCAAGGAATATGTTTACAATCTCTAACTTAAGGGGAAGAAAAAAAAAATTACTAGCTGTGCCTAAAGTTTCAGTCTAACCATTTAACCTGGGCATTGCCTTTACACCCTGTGTCTCAGCCTGTGTCTCAGATCTGCTCTCTCTCTTGAAATAAAGCATACTTGGCTACTTCACAGATACAGCAAACCTCTTCTCCCCAAGGCGAAAAGAATCTGATATATAATGACCAAGAGAGATTTCGAAAAAAATTTGAACATTTTAAACATTCCATACCTGATACTTGGAAGTATGCTGAAGTGTTCACCTATATTTCATAAGCTTGCTTATGTACTTTACTAAGTCAAGTTCATGGGACAATTAACCTTGATTATTTCCATTTTGTGGAAGCTGTAGACCTTTAAATAATTTCACAAATGTAGGAAATAATTATGCTATCAGAGAAACTAATGCACAACATCTGTTCCCGCTAAGCATTAACTACTGGCATTGAAAAAATAAACAGGAAAAAAAAGAGAAAATGTTGCATCAAAATAAGTGTCAGCAGGACTACGTAGACCTCTTAAGTTCTTACAGCATGTGTAGAATGGTGTAAGAACTTTTCCTTTAGTGTGGACTTTAGGTAGGATCAAACAGTGCAAAACAATTTCAGAAGACTGACCTCTTAATGAGGCATCTAGTTTTAAAGCAAGAAGTGCCTTTTCTCTCCATAAAATTCTGTGTGCTGCTTCATTTATTTATAGCATCAGGTACACTAACTAATTAAGGTACACTAACCTGGATAGTAAACTTTTTTGCCATCAGTCTTGTATACAACCATTGTAATGAATTCCCGATTGTGTGCAAAGTCATCCTATAAAAACAAAACCCACAAAGCCCCAAGAATCAGAATGATGCAATTCTGTGAAACATGATGAATGCATATTCAAGTCAAGTACACCTTCCACCATCCCTTTTGATCACCACACAATAAGATCTGATATTTGTATTTACTGGGATACTCAACAGAATTCTTTTTTAAATGCCTGAAGTAAACAAACATCCACTAATTTAACTTATTCAGGTCCCAGGATTCAAAGTTACTTCAGAACCTTTAGAGTGGAATAGAATCACTGAGCTCAAATTTTACTCTGTTTCAATTGGAGGTACATGTACCTGCTGAATTAAAAAATTCCACATGTACACAGGCATACACACCTGAACACAGGCAGTAATATACTAATAAGAGAGAGCCATACAGAAAGATTTACAGGAGCTGTGGCAGAGCTCGCAGTGCAGAACCAGCACCTTGTCAGTGATGTGCCTGCTGAGCAGGACCCAGACGGCAGCACCACCCTGTGGACACTGCACCTCCAGCTTGTACTGAGGGTTGTTGGCCAGGCTGTAGGCATCCTTCACCGGGCCCTGCTTTGCATCCCACGTACTGAAAGTGATACAGACACGGTATTAGACCAGTAAGAAACTCAGCTGTGCTTTGAAACCAACTCCAAACCCTACACATACTCAGAGTGTGATATTATCAGTAACAAGTTACCAAAGCCTAGTTTTCTACTGGAATCTATGGCAGTGGTTACATAACACAGTCACATCAGAAGCATTATCTTAGAACCTTGTTTTATAAATTAGTTCATCACGATACATGTATGATAATTAAAAATGCTAAATACAAACAGCCTGGCTGGTGACTGCAACCACAGAAAGCACAGAAAAAGGTGAACCATTTATGCAGCCTGGGCTACACAACCATAGCCATGATTGCACACACCAATATTAAATGAAAAACACATTTTTGTAACTGTAGAAATCTATCTATCTATTTATCTGCTGTGGTTGGTTTCAAAAGCTTGCCAAATTTTTTCTTCCATTTTTTTTTCTGAGGCAATTTTTATTTTAAAATTTGCCCTGTTTCATGCTTGGAAGGGTACCCTGCAGGAAATGTTAAAGATCTTTGAGGTGCCCTACTGCAGAATCTGCCTGCTGCCTTATGAAGTGTCTAGACAAGAAAAATACAGTGAGAAAAAACAAAAAGTGCTGATGACTGAACACAAAGTGTGGCACACTGGAAACAGAAGTGTATACAGCTATTCCTAAATCTCCTGGTCCCTCTCACACTTGTAAAACTGAACAGCATGTGTGGAAGGCTGCATTAACAAAGCTTCAAAATACCACTGTCGTTACTCTGTGTTTTATGGCAACTGTCACTGTGCTATGGCTTTTTCCTACACAGAAGGAAGACAATCACTGATAATGTAGGGACAGACAGACCAGTAGGCGAGCTCTGGCATTATAGCACACACATCATCTCATCTTGCTACATCACCACAGTGTATTTTAGAAATAATTGGAGTGCAAAGATGGAAGGAGCCTTTACAGATAAGCTCAGCAGTCACACTGTGGATGCAAGGACAGTGTGAAAGCAGTGGCAAAGTGCAATCTAGTGGAGTGGAGAAGTATAGAAACCCTTGCTTTCCAAAACCAAGACACAGATGCACACACACTTATCTTCAAACTGGGAGACAAAACCCCTGAATGTAATGAATATTTGGTAGGAGACAGGTATCACATTCAGAAAACAAATCAGCAGGCAAAGAACATTATTTATGATAACAATAACTGCTAAAACCCAGAACTGGTTAAACTACCCTGATGTCAGTGAACACACCCTACAAAGACCACACCACACAGCTCACTTGCAAGTGGCCAGAAAAATGAATTCCAAATAATAACTAGGTCACTTAAGGACTGTCTGGGTGCTGTTTAGAGATGGACTGCACAAAAATCTGATTTTTATTCTGACAGGGAGATGTGGGACTGAGGTCAGAATCTGGTTACACAACCACAGCTCCACAGCAACATCACAAGGGTCACTGAGCTCCACTGATGTTACAGAAGTAGTCAAAAACAAGGCCTGGGCTGAGAAAGTGTAAAGTCAAGCTCAAAAGAACAGGGCTGGAATACAGGCCCCTAGCTGTACCCTGGAAGAAGGGAAGGAAGGAAACTTCACATCAGAACACTTACTGAGATTTTGAAACAAAAACTTTATCTTTTGGACCAACCTGTGAATACATGTAGATTCTTTAAAAAGACTTGGGTTCCAACTCAAATAAATAACATCATAGTACTGGCATAGGTCCTCCCAGGAAATCCAGAAAATTCCTGAAAAGGAAATGTAACTATTATTTTCTTACCAGATACCTTGATTTTACTT
Source organism: Pycnonotus jocosus (assembly GCA_013400435.1). Taxonomy (NCBI): domain Eukaryota; kingdom Metazoa; phylum Chordata; class Aves; order Passeriformes; family Pycnonotidae; genus Pycnonotus; species Pycnonotus jocosus. The sequence continues at coordinate 19,154 of VWYP01003271.1, read as the reverse complement.
GTTTCTCAAAAGTCTTTTTGTGAGCAAATGATACAGCTTATATAAGCCAGCATTTCTGCAAAATGTAGTAGTAATGTCTGCATTGCCTAAATTGCTAAATTTAAACTTGTCCCCCAAACCAACTTAAAGCAAGAAAAAACCAAGTCAGTCTCTTCCTATTATCAGAGACTTTCTGAAGCTGTCAGAATGCTTTTCCATTCTCAAGGACTAAGTGGAAGGTATGAGAAAATCTGCTATTTTGAAAGAGACATCATTAGGTGATTCTGACCTCATTTCCCCTTTCCTAGGTTTCTAAAAACATAAAATACACAGTCAAACAGGTTCCTGCAATTCAACAACCTACTTCAGCAGTCATCCAGCACAATCAAGTATCCAATCAACATGCGAGTATGTTTAAATGTATTTCTAAGATACTTCATCCAACACCTATGTGCTTGTTTTTGCACCCTAAATTTGCTTTATCTTTGCAACATTCTCATGCATTTATTCTGATTCTCCATTAGCTCCCTTAATTGCAACTCCAGCCAACAACAGTGCCTTGCAAACCAACAAATTCCTAGCAGAATGAACTTTTCAAATGTTAGCAGCCTTAGAAATCATGTCCCTGATACAGGCAATTGCAGATCTTGCAGCACTAAAACCCAGTCAAAATAAGTACACAAAATCAAGAAGACCAAAGTATAAATCCAATTAGAAAGGAGTATCTCCATTAGAATTACCAATGTAATTTCATATAAAATTTTAACAACTAGATGCTACAAATTACTTACTAAATGAATTGATAAATAAATAACAAGTTATTATCTCGTAACTGTCACAAATCCAGGGCTTCTATTTTTATGTTTGAATTAAATGTTTTCATCAGGCATTTGCATGAGGCTTATCAATAAATGCTACAATCTAATGGATTTGGAGGCATAGTGTTGTAAAAACAGTGGCACTGAACAAAAGGGCTCCCTCAGAGATTTGCAGACAGCAACGAGGACACAGTAAAAAGCAGAAACATCTTTCTGAAACTAAAATGCAGCTGCTGCAGCAGAAAGACTGATTTAAATACTGATTACAGTAAGCATGTTGATATATATTTAAAAATGTTGGAGGAAAAAACCCCACAAAAAGTCCATTCCTGTATTAAAAAGCAGCATTTCACAGCTTATAGTCAGAATATTGTCTTTGCACTGAACTCCCACATACTGAGACATCACACTTAACCAAGGAGGTACTTTCTCATCAATGAATTTGAGATATATATTTAACAGTCTAGTTTACTTAAACCCCAGACAAACCTGAAATGACAGATTTAAATACACGAATACTTCCTAAACTTTTGGACTATTTAGTTTCTAGTATTTGTTTTACTCTCCTTGTGCGTAAGCATTTCTTTCCACCTTCCTGCAGGGATACACCATAAAGACCTATACTATTTGAACAGATAATGACTTTTAAAACCTTATTACCATTGTCTATTTTCTGAGCTGTTCTGGGATCAAAGTTCAAGTACTTTTGTAAATCTGGGGTCCAGTTTCTTGTGTCATTCTCACTGTACCGTCCCTTCCAACGTAAGTGGCTCCAGGGATTTTTTAGCTGAAGAAATCGAAGTCCCTAAAAAAAACCACAAGCTAAAACTGTCAATTCATCTTGTCACGGTAATTTTTACATATTGAAAGTGGTTTTCATATGGATCACAAAAACACAGAATCAAGTTTTCTGAAATTTCTCAGTGGTGCTTAAGACAAAATAAAATATATTAGCCATTAGAGCAAAGAAATCAGTAGCTATCCATCTAGGGTAAACTTAGAAACACATGTAGGTTTCAAACAGGAGTTTGAAAACACCTTCAGTTTCACTTGATACCTTATATTCTCTTATATCCAAGACAGCATATGCATGGGTTGGAACTAAACCCCACTTTTCTCCTTCCTCTTCAGACATCACTCCTGTTGCTGTTGTGATAAGGACATCTCCCTTGTGAAATCTGTTCAAAAAGAGGTGAAAAAATAGCTTAATTAAATCTCACAAGTTACAATCTAACATTTGCCAGACACTGCAATAGCATGTTTGTACACTGCCCATTAGCATGACCCTGCTTTATAAAAACTGGGATACAGGGGTTTTTGTCAGCAGAAATCACTCCTGAAAAAAATTTGAGAAAGTGGAACTATTTTTCTTTCAGAATTAAGTATATAGTTTCAATTAAAATTATTATTTTAATATAATTTAATATATTCATAAACAAAATTCAGCATTTATCAACCTGAAGCTCAGCCTCTGTTACTTTTAAGATACTCTTCACAGATACACAGCTGAGCACAAATGTGGTTTCATCACCACTTAGTCAACAACTGCATATAGCAAATTACCCACTCTGTCACACCTCCAGGATTCTGAAGAATGAGAAGTTCATGCTTCCATACTTCTGCAGGTGTTTGTACTCAAGTTTAGTGTTCTGAATAGCAATTGTTAATTCTGGAGCAATTACTGTTGTGAAAACACAATGACATGTTTCCAGCCTACACTAAAAATCCAAGTACGTATCAGTGTCCCTAGACAGATTACAAGATCACTGGACTATATGGATCAACACATTTTCACTCTAGCACAGGTGAACAGCGACCTTATAGTGGCTAGATCCCATCCCAACTTCAGTCACACCATGAAACCACAACAGAAAATCTGAAAAATTGTTGACAGCTCTGAGAGCTTCTAAGCAACTGAAAAAACACTATAAAAGACTCTTTTATTGTGAATGCAGATGTTTCAGTCACCAGAATAACACCCTGCTACTGCATTGAAATACATAAGACATCAGCTGCACAAAACCATTTTGAAAGAAATCAAAGTACTTGGTATACCTGGAAATTATAATTTACAGCTGTATCTTCCACCATAAGCAAAATAATAGAATCAATTACTTTGGATCTTTAAGACCATCAAATCCAACTGTTACGGTAGGTGTAAAAACCAGTATTGGGAGTTTTGATAGACTTTTGCTGCTCCTCCAGGAGATTTACTGATGGGGCATAATCTTGTGATAGAATGCCCAACACTGTATTATATCTGCCTGCTAAGGACAGCAGATATAATATAGTTCTGGGGAACTGTGTGGAAACACAGAACACACATCCTTCTTTTTAAACACTTAACTGGTACCAGTTATAATGTAACTCATATATTGGTTCCAAACTGCTCTTTGACTCTTGTTCTGTTTTCTTTATCAAGGAAAAGAAGAATTCCATTACACAAAATTCTCCAGTATTTTAACCTTCTGTTCTATCAAAGCCACCAATACCTTTATTTTTCTTCTTCCAAAAAGCACACAGAGGTTTTATAAAGCACAATTTGTAGCAGTACCAAAATGCTGTTGAAGTATCTGTGGTGACTGCACTGGTTTTACAGTGGTAACACAACTACTACACAGCAAGCATTTTAATTACTTAGTAAAGAACAAATGTCTACCTCTGATAAAGCATTCTGAAAGTGCTATCCTTATTGAAGGCTTGATTGTCAGAGTGCATAGCAATTCTTTCAGGTATCCAACCTGTCAGCGCATGGAGATCAATATTCTGAAATGCAAGTATTCAAAAGAAATCAGAACAGATAATCCATATATAAACATATGATGTCTGTACACAACTTATAAAAAGCCTTGAAAGAAATAAAATACACAGAAATTACAATACAGCTCTCTGCATAAAAGGGTCAAGATTAAGACTAACAAACAAAAATTCTTTGATTAGGCAAGGACAACATTTCCAAGTAGCTTAAAAAAAAGCCCAAAAACAACCAAAACTGGAAAGTGAACTGATGAAATAAACCGAAATTCCAAAGCAATGGAAGCGTATCAGAATCATCAGTCATGTTCAACTGTGTGATGTGTTCTATTTATTTCCCTGATTTACAGATTTTTAAAGCATATCTCGAAGCACTATTTGGTACCTTGATATTATATATGCATTTTAAATAATTTATGTTTTATTTCTAAAGCTCAGGGTTTGGGTTTTTTATTCTTTTTGGTAAAGATGACACTGACATGTATTTCCATAAAAAGGTGCTTTAATCTCCCAACTCCTTGAAATATTGCCTAATTCGTATTCGTATTCTTTTGCTTTGTACTCCTCAAAGCAAAAGCAGAGACTGTAAATGCTTGAAGTGCCAATAACCAGCACTGGGGGGTAGGAACTTGAGAAATTAAAAGTACAAGACAGCCTGATTGTAAGTAACCCTGAGTACAGAAGGAAGTGTATTATATCTGCAAAGTGGAGGGGGCAGGAAGAGTGGAGATTAAATGTCACCAGTCAAGCTGTTTTTCCAGATAGCAAGTTAGAGGATGACAATGGGAATAAAACAGTTATTCTCACCAGCTTTTGTCCTTCAAAACAAAGCAGCCTGACATAAAAATGTGTGCTACATTCACTCCTTATACAAAGACACATTTGTCTCCATAACAATTTTTCAAGAGGTGATGATTACCAAGTATACCCACCACGAATGTGATTGTCAAGACATCAATTAGCATCATGAATTAAAAAAAAACCTTTAAAATTTTAATAGCATAAAGTTTAAATCAGAAAAGCTTCCTAAGTAACAAATTATGTGGGCTACTCACTTCAGCAAACCATCCCTCTTTAAGGAATAACTTGCATGTCACTTGTACGATGTATGTTGACTGTTTCTTTAGTAACCACATTATAGAAACCCAATGCATATTTATGGAGATGAGTGGAACAATCTGATAAACAAATTTGCTCCCTCTGTACAGACTTTCTAAATGACTAGACTGTTCCTTTCCTAGCTGACTCCATTACCTGATGAGGGAGAACTGTCCTGTTTATTGAAAGAGAAATCAAAATCAGCATTATTGATATGGGCAAAGAGAATTTGTGACTTCATCCAACACCTCCATCTAGACTCTATATAAACACTTCCTACACACAAGCATCAATACTGAAGTCTGAGAACTAAGAGTAAATGTGCCCATCAAGATGTCTTGCTCATTCTATTTTGATGGAATGATTTCATTAAGTACAGCTAAAAATATTTGTGAAAGAAAGAAACAGAAAAAAATTTAAGAAAATGTCAAACCAAATAATTGTCTCCCCAAGATGTTCACTTTGGTTTCACCAGAAGGAGATTATTTTACCCATTATTAAAGTGGAATTTTTTCCTCTTAGAAATAATCTCATACTTACAGAATTTGATCCAGGAAAATCATATCCTCCCATGACCTTCATGTAAGCCTTTTCTATTAGTGATACCCATAATTCATTCTTATTATTTGAATAAGAGCATAGGAGTTCCCCACCATGATCAACAGGTAACTGGTCATCTATGATTACCTGTGTGAAATGAATGAAAAATCATCATAAATATAATAAAGTATTTTGAAAATAATCAGAAAATAAAACAAAACCTTCATTAATACAAAGCTTCTCAGACACAGACAGACCTGACCACTGTTCTCACATATGGACACCTCTATAACCCTGCAGTGGTTTGTCCAAGTGAACAAGAAATTCTACTGCCAGCTCTTGATTGCACTGGTCTAACAGGGTCACATGTGAGTGGCTGCCTTGACTGATGGTGACAGTACACTCTTATGAAGTGTGCAATAGCTCCTGCAAAAGGAACTTGCAGAAAGGTTCCATGCAATTACAAGCATAAAAAGTAAAGAAAAGCCTAACAAATATTCCTCATTTAAACAGGAATCAGAGCATGGATGGTAGCCAGCAGAGGAATAAATATTTATTTATCTTTAAGGAAGCAAATTGTGTCATATCACTTTCATAGCTTCTAGTTCCAGATTTAATTTCTTCTCTCGGAAAAGGAAGAACACCTCAAAGCAGCAGCTCTGACAGTATTAACATTTCTTCTTTAAATTAGGTACTGTATATTCATCATCATTACAGATTCTTACTGCATATTTGCAGTAATCTGAAACAGTTTCTGTGAACAGATGTTTCAGATTCCTGTTGGCACTGGTCCATTACAAATACAGGCTACCAACACAGCACATTCCCTGGTCAAATCCTATCTGTGCAGAAATGAATAGGCCTTTTCATAGGAGAGCAAATGGCCACTCATCCTGATAAAAGGCAGCCATTAGGAGATACTTTGGAAAGAATATTAAGAGCAAGGCAGACACAAAAATGATACTTTCCTGAAACATTCAGATTCTGGAATTTTGCAGCTCAAGGACTTCCTGACCCAGAGGTTATATATTAACAATTAAGAGTCTTTGAGGAGTTTCCCCCTACTTCCCTACTCCATGAATATGACCACTCAACTTCTGAACTCTCAAAAACATTCATCAGTCACTGTGATCTGTGCTACAGTTAAGTATTATATGGAGAAATACATTACTTTATGTTCCTATTTATTGCACTGGAAAGGAAATGAAGTTGTCTGTGAGTTTGCAAAGTTTTACCTTCAGGTATTTCCTCTTCTTACTAAAAATGTGTAGTTAAGCAACGCCTTGCTTGAGTTATCAGTTGAGTTATTCCTCTGTGGTCATTTCATATCTATACTCTTCCTGGTATCCCCCTCTATATTTTTTAATTCTAAGATGGAGTGGAAGAGTGAACATCTAATTCATAAATAGAGGATACATAGGCTTTGTTCCTGTTTGGTTTTCACAATTCTGTTAGTAATATAAGGCATTTTTTTACATTAATATAATGTAAGGCTATTTTTTTAACGCCTACAGAAGTACAGACCAAAGAAGCATGTGGCTGCATACTTCAAAACCCAAAATGAATCTCAAAAAGGTTTAACAATTAAAAACTACTTTCCAAAAACACCTGCTTGAAGTTTTTGCTATGCAAGCACTTCAGAGTGAAGCTGATCAAGCCTTTAAAACACATGACTTATGCAGTAACAGTACTAAGTTCCCCAAAAGCACTTACCTTTCTAGGAACACCATTGATATGAAGCTTCACCATGTATTTACCACATGGATTATATTCTGGTTCTCCTTTCTTATTCTGAGGGTAAATTATACTGTTAACAAAAAAACCAAAGAGGAGGAAATTATGACATAAATTACTTGGCTGTACCTACACTTATAACGATAAAAGTGGGATTAACACAGTCTGTTTATAGAATTTACGCTGAACAGAAATACAGAATTTTTAATGAAGAGCAGCTCAAATTTAGTATAAATAATCATGTTCAAATAGGTTTTATTTTTTCAGGCCCTGCTCGTGCTGCAGATTTTTACTTAATATAGTAGCAAAAAGAACATAAGTAACCTTATTGTTTCTCAAACAGAAGCAAGGCAAACAAATTTATCTTATGATTAAACAAGCAGTATTTACAAATCTATAATATAAATACAGTATTTGCCTGAATGACAAGTCAAACTTTTGAAGGAGAAGGCAATGCAGAACTTGCTGCACTTGAAAAGAATACAAATTCAGTTCTAAAAAGAACAGGTTAAAACAAAATAATGCAAAAACATTCACACACTGGTCTGGCAAAAGTCTCGCAGCAAAGTCCAGAAAATCCATAGCAAATTTATCATAGGATGCCAATTGAGTGGAGCTGAGATAGTGTTGTTAACATTAATCCTACAATGAGCTGTAAATGGCCCACCTGTTGCACAGCAGCTAACAAAGTAGAAAAATGAAACAGGAGAGCATTATAAATAAACTCAGTATTTAAAAATTCCCAAACAAATACAAAATCCTTCCAAACTGCTTCTTACTCCTCAAAGCACATCTGAAATTATACTCCAGTGTCCGTATACATATGTATATTGACAGCAAGTTATATCTTAGTTAGCCAGGAGTTTAGTAATTAAACTAAAAAAAAAGTAATGAACTATGCTTAATTAGTTGAGGAATGTTTGACTGTGATTTTAGCTGGCTTTGATTTAGATCTGTGCTGGCTGAGTGTCAGTAGTGAACCCTGAGAAATTATCTCACAGCACCTGCAGAAAGGAATTCCATGAACCCATACCCCTTAAGAGACCTTAATCAACAGCTGAAGAACAAAATTCAATAAAGAATTATTTAACTGTTATAATATAACTAGAGATGATTAAGAGGTCATAGAAAAAGAAAGCTATCTTAAGCAAGTTAAGGAGTCAAAGGCCTATACACCCCAGAAAACCTGATTAAAACACTGCAGGTACGGTAAGGGATCCACTTCATACATAGGCTTGATACACCCCAGAAAACTTCATCAATGGTAATTGTCTAACCAGGACAGCAAATTCAATAAAGCACTGCTTGGCTGGATAAAACTTGGGTTATCCATTAAACAAAGATAGATGAGATTTTCTAGTAGTAATAAAAGAAACAGAACACCTATACCATGAGGTAATAAGAGTCTCCCATGAGACTTTTGGGAGTGTCTACAAAAAATCCTGGATACTAGAACATATATAAATGTCTGAAAATTGTTGTTTCTTTGAATATGTCTATGGTGAATAAATTCACAATCTGTTCCAAATTTTGACTCCAAATTTTTATTAGGAATGTTTGTCTGACAGCTTTTGTGCTGTTAGACGTAAAATCATTTGTTTCAATACAAAGTTGGCTTCCAGCTTAGGAGTGCTGAAACCACATGAGTCCAAGGGAGATGAAGGTGAAACAAATGCTATTTTTTTACTATGTACAGATGTCACAGAACATGTTGCAAAAGCTTGGCAGGATTAAGTCTGAAAAGATCTTACAAAGCAACAGCTACTTACCTTGTGATCAATTTTTTGTTATATCTTCTTTCATATGCTGCACTGATAGCTAGTGATGCCACAAAAGAACAATCTGACACTATTGTCTATAAAGAAAAGAAAACCAATGAGGACACTTACTAATAACTCAGATACTGAGAGAGGAATGCAGTGTGTGGAGGGAAGGAAAACAGTCAGTCAGTAATTCCCTTCCAAAGGGAAGGATTTAAACCAAAAGAAGCAAAGCCACTATTAAAGAGGCAGAAAATGTATGCTTGCTCAACATGCAGCCCTGACAGAGCAAATTTTTTTCTATTTATTTAACCTCATAAGAACCAAGGAAAGCACTCTCATACTTGGGGACTCCTTTTTGAGCAACAACATTCCCTGTGACAAACCACTAGCAGCATACATTTTTCCTTGGGAACAATTTACCTGCTTTATGCTGAAACTCGATACAGTATAGATCATCGTAGGGTTATTTGTTATGTCATCTGGTCGCACCCACTTGGCAAACATTGCTTTCTGTTTAGGGGATAATGGTAGCTTCCCACACTTATCACTAGATTGAAGAGAGAAGGAAAGTAGAAATAAATTAATAGCAGTTTAGAAGAGCTATGGTATGTGCAGTCTTAAGTATGTCTGATAGATGGTGCAAAACATGCACAGAACCATCACAAAGCTGTAAAACAATTTCAAGGAACAGTGCTTCTAAGTTTGTAATTTTTAAAGGGGAAAAAGGCAGAAATGTTGAAAAAAATTCAACAACTCCAAATGTCTTTGTCTATTATGGCTGTGTAATCTTAACTTATTATTATTGCTTATGAATGAAAGTCTAGCTGCTACATATCACTCTTCCTTGGAATATCCCTCTACAGAGGAAACAGCTATCACCTGCATTTTATGAGCAACAGAGTTAAATTCATTAGCATGGAGCAGCATCAGAAAACAGACTCAAGCTGCCAGCCCAGCCCAATAATTCAAAAAGCCAAATATATTATCATCCTTATAGGTTTAAAGACACAAGTGGAAAAGTACTACAGAGCAGCTTACAATACAGTTTTAAGTTCAGAGTGGAAGAAGGAAGTGGTAGTATTTAAATACCTCTGCCTGAATTATGCTTAAAAGCCTATGTAAATACTTTAAACCCTGAGAAAGAAAATACAGAAATACCAAATATGGAAACGTTTTGAAAGTAAAAACAAAAATGAAGTTTACTAACTGAAGCATACTTACGAAAAAGGCATAGGGAAGGCAAAACGTTCCCTCAGATCAACACTCATGAAAGGTACATATTCAATGCCATTAATCTTTGAAGTCTTCCTGCAAGTCAGAAGAAAAACAACAAAAAAGAGTTACAAACCTATCAATCATCCTCTGAAGATTAACTTGTAGACAATAAAATAAGTTTTTAAAAACTAGTAATACACAGTGCTTCTGAAAACAAGACAGCTATACCTCTTGAACATTGTATATTTGATAGTTTTCAAAAGTCACAATTTAGGTTAACGGTTCTATTGATTATTTGTAGCTTATTTCACCTATAATAAAAATCACAATAAAAGGAACTGGATGTAATAGAAGGCAGAGTTATATAAAATATTATGCTCCTTCAATCTCCAGTGAAGTAGCAGTTGTATAATCTATAAAAGCAACTTTGCACTTTGGCTTCTCAGAGCCAGACTTTTCATGAACACATTTTGGAAAATCTTAAGACGTACCTTAGTACTTCAATCTCCTCTGCAGTGTATCTCTGACCTTGAGATTCACTAGCTTGTACTGCTCTGATTGTATGTGGTTTATCATTTAAAGAAAAATCAGGTCCCAATGGAAAGAACGTTCTGACTGGCTGATTTGGTTTGGTTGCAGTTGACTTTTCTTTCTGAGATGACTTTGACATAGATTCCTTCAGTGCTTCTGCTCTAAAGCAAATAAAGAATGCATTTTCTTTACAACAGTTAAAAAAATATAATTACAGTTCTATTATTGATTTTCTTGGTTCATGTTCCCACATATGTTAAATGGAATGAGCAAATACCCAAGTGGACCAACACTACTTTTTCTAAAAAACAAATCAATTTCCGATGCTGGTACTTCTTTATTTTTCTGTTCTTGAATCAATTAAAATATAGCATTTCCAACTCATAAAGCTACTTTTGACAGAACTCATTAGATTTTTATTGCCTCTAAATTATGCTAATAGGAAAATTTGTGTAAGTGTTCATTACATGGAATCTCAGAACAAGATCACTGAAACACAGAGAAAAAACTCATCTGCATCCTCTCATACCTTCCAGATTTATTTTGTCTAGCAGGTACAACAGCAGTAAAACCCATGGGCATTCTCACAACCCAGACTTTTAACTGCTTGGACACTGTGTATGCAGGAGCCGTATTTTGTTACTGCTGCATTAAGCTGCTGGATACTCACACACATGAAAAATACTGGGATTTTTTTCTGAACACAGACTGAGAAGTGCTAAACCCCAGCTTATACTGAAACTTAGCCCAACACAGCCTGAGATTCACCATCACAGAGCTAATTTACAAAGAGGTATGTTGAACTTATACTTGTGTAAATTGTTTCAGAGATTTCACTTCACATATACCATGTAATTAGATTGTGAATGTAAAGAAAAGTGTTTCCCAGTTTCCAAGCAGTCTCCCTCATGGAGGGACACTGACATCTTGACTTCATGCTAGCCTGAATTCAGCATCTTTTATAGAGGCCAATAATTAGTACTCTGGATCATATCTCTGAAGCACTGCATTTGTTCTAACTAGCACACAGTCCTTTCCTAATTCTGCATGTCCCAAGATTCCCAGAGGGTTGGCACAACAGCTGCTACATTCAGCAGTGAAGCAGCTGGCAATTAGCTCCAAGGTGAACTTTGCAAGAGGTTAGTCTACACAGAATCCACACAGACATGTCAGACTGAGAATCCAACTCAGAAGGTGCACTTAGACCTGGCACCAAGTATGCTACTAACACTAGCAGTACTCACCTATCCAGTGCTTGTCGAGCCAGCTGTTTCAGTTTGGACTGGAGGCCTGCTTCTGAGGTTTCAGTAGCCTAAAGTGTAAAATAAAAGAAAAATCTACATATCCAAAAACCACCAACATGTTTTATAAGCTCAGTTGTTATACTTCTAGATTACAGCAAAGAGTAACTAGCTATTTCTTCCAATTCTCTTTTTGAAATGAGCAAGTATCTTGCTTTGTCTCCTGTTGTTTCCTTTTTAAAACTCAGCATTAAAAAAATACTATGTAAGCAAGTATCATTTTACTGTTCTAGTGAAATTTTTATACAATGGAAGTTATGTCTAAAATTCTTCAGCATGGAAAACAGTGCATACACAAAAAAGAATTGCCAGAAGAATTAAATGTATTAAAACACTATTGGCGGAAAGAAGTCAAAACAGAATATTGCATATACTGCCGAGCTTGGATGTGTTCTGATTCTTCTCCCCATACGTGCTAAAATGATCATGGTAACTTAGGAAAAAAAATTTAAATGTTTACTTTCAAAAATGTTTACTTTTGAAGTAAGTTTGTTTTCAAACAAACAAGATAGAGATGCAAGAAAAACATTTTTAACTTGCAATCAAAAGCATAAAATAACCTAGGAGAGGGTGACAAAGATGTGAAGAGTGTTAACTTCTGTTCCCATTTGGGAGGCCATCTATGACAGTTTATACTTTTGTCTTCCCTATAGATGAAGCACAGCTTCTGCAGCCAAACAACCTGCAGGAGGCACAACATGAGGCGTGGCTTCTCCTGTGGCACCCAGAAGCAGGTTTCAGGTTCTAGCTTTGTGCTTTGACCAATTACTCCAGGTCAGAAAGTCAACTGAGGATAAAAAAAGCAAGCTACTTTCACCCCAAGAAAAAAAACTAAAAACATCCTCAGTAAGCAACTAATTTCATTTGCAACTAAATAACACTCTGGGGTTCCTGGCTGGAAAAGACTTCTAAAGATTTATGAAGGTAAGCAGCGGAGATGGAACACCAGCACACTCCTCTAGGAATCAGCCACAGAAGAGGAGTAATGGCTGCTCCCTGAGTACTTCAAGGGTAAGGAAGAAACAAAATCTCTCCCCTCGAATATACTGAGGAGAAAGACAGGAATAAAGCTTCAAGATAGCAGAGGTCCTTAAATCTCCTTTCATCCTGAGAAGAATGTGGTACTCTTGGGTCACCTAGAGGAACAAACCTTACCATCATGTCAACAAAAGAATATGCTAATCAAGATTAAAAGAAACTTCAGTAGTATCTTGTACCTAATGAAATACCCAATAAATGCAGTTGTTAATATGAAATATTTTCAGATCAACTTCAGTAATATTTGCATTCACGGACACAACAGAAGGAGTAACACAGCAGAGGAAAAGGAGCATGCTGCTGCAGTAAATGTTACGTAATACACTGAAAATGTTCTGCTCCAACAGCTCAAGTGGAAAAATTAGAGCATTTCCACTAACTCTTGGTTACACTGTATCACCAGGGGTTTTAGCCTAAGTAAAATCTTAACACAATCCAGAGGAAAGCATTTACTCAAGCATGTAGCAACAGTAATATAACACCCTCAAAAACCCACAAATATTTTTACATTATAACATTGAAAAGAAGAGAAAAAGAAAAACAGACTTGGTGGAGTTACATTATGATGGTGAGCTCTTCTTGTAATGAGTTAGTTAAGGCAACTGGACTTAATGGAGAAAAGCAGTACCTGTAATTATATTCTTCACTGTTTATGTTATGGCCAATACATCCATATTAATTTCAGTGTGAACCGAATTCACTCATAACAGATTTAGTGTTGAACACTTGAGTAATCAAGTAGTATTTTTAATAGTTTTGGCATCAGAAGACTGACTGTTATGTCTTCAGAAAATGTTACACACACAAATTTCCCTGAAATTACTTCTTTTAATGTAGTCAGAAATTAACACAGCTGACACATTAGCAAGTCATCTTCACTTTTAACACTTTTTAATTTCTGTTTCGTGGTATTTGCTCTAGGGCAAAATCAACATGAATAATATTCCAGAATATTTATAGCTTTTAGTATAATCCAGTTCAGAAAAAAAAAACCACATAAATGATAAGTCCCCATAAATTTACAGTGTTGTATAGCAACATAACAAAGACTGGAAGAAACACTAAGGAAAAAAACAGTGAAACAAACAAACAAAAATTAAAAGGTGTTTTTTACAAATACAGGTACTCCATTTTCAAGCCAGCCTTTAAGGGTCAGTCATTTGTGAGAGTGGAAGAATTTCTTACCATCACATAATTCCACCAAGTTAACCTGTAGCTTAACATACTGTTTTCAAACAGAGTTCCACCGCTTCTGTGTACAACTCTATAGCTTCTTCTGCATTGCCTTTATCATCTTCATCAAAAGCCTGTGTAACAAGGAAGTGAGCACGCTCCAAGTCCAACTGCTGTTTTGACTTCAGAGGGTCTGTCTTCTGTGACTGAACTAAATGAAAAAGCAAGTATTAAGCTTTCTACAGCAGTAGACATGTAAAAACATCCTGAACGTGTCACGAAAACACTAGCAGCTCTAATCAGATGGGTTATGTGTACTTCTTTCCTGGAAACTTCTAAACTTTGCTAAAAACATCTATGCAAGGACAAGGAAACACCATCACACTTCTCTAAAGCAGAGGCTAGCTCTCAGGATATTTCAGACGTGAAATAATGTTAATAAAATCTCTTTCATACTATACCAAGAACAAGGATGTTTAATTACGTAAGATATCACATCATTTGTGAAAATACATCACCTATGACAATATCTAAGTTCCTTAGGTGTTCATATCACTTAATACCTTTATTAATGACCTTTCTCACATTTGTTCTGCAGATGTGGCTCTTCAGAATATTTTAAAGCAATGAATACCCACACCTAAGTCCTCAGAAAGTCTGTCTCTGCTTAATTTATGATGCATTAGAATTCAAAGCACTGATGTGCTCATTGTATTTGTGGTTCTTCACAAAGGACAAGAAAATCAGAATAATAAAAACAGAGCAAACACCATTGGTATGTATTTCACAGCAGCAAACAACTTTCCATTCAATTAATTTAAGCAGAGGTTTAATTAGAAAGCTCCTTACCCACCTGCTGAATGGAGAGCTTGAACTCTCTCCAAGTACTCATTTATTTTTTCTTGAATATTTTCCAAGTTGGACCCAGCCATCCCAGCATAAATCAAGGCCTGTGCAGCTTCCTGCAGGGAGAAGAATTGGAGACAAAGTTAATGTTTGCTGCCTAGAAAATTACTTACCATAAACAGAGGGCCTACAGCAGCCATGAGTTGCATGAAAGCAAGCCCTTACATCTGCAAAAAGACTCAGTGGCTGCAGGGAAATTCTGCTCAAAAGAAAAAGTTTCAAGTTATAAGATAGATCATGTTTAATTTCTCACATCTGGGACAACCTATGAGAATATAAAAATATTCAGAAGTTCTATAAGACCAGATCTTAGGCCTGTTTATATAGTAATGCATGAAATTAGGAGATTTTAAGTATGCACTGAAATCAGTTTGGTTTTAAAGCTAAGGATTTAAAGCTAGGGAAAAAAAGTAGCTATTCCAGTTATTTGCATTAAATCTGGTAATAATGAAAGTAAATATAAAAGCTTTTTAAAATCAAACGCCAAGAATTTTTGTTTAGAAAGTATTTTTTTAAATTCTTATTACTCAAATAAAGCTATCCAATCTGGAAAGTCTACAGACATGAGGCTTCCTAGCTTCTCAAACTTGTTTTTTTAAATGTTTATATGTACACAAAATACTGGATGGAAGTTTTCTTTCAGGAGGGAGCACAGGCCTCTGGCTGAGAAGCACAGAGCATTACCCATGTTAAGGCTTTTTCCATACTGTACAAATCTATTAAAAAAAAACTGCCTTCAGTTGCATAAGCTGTCTATCCCTTCACCGAATTCATGAAAAACATGTCAGGTTTGGCAGAGTTGCAATAAATAGACAGAGCTGACACAGTCACCAAACCATATGGAGAATCAACATTTGTCACCCCACAAAGATGAGGACAGAAACCTTGTTTTGTCCTCATTATTGACATGGGAAAACCCCCCATTTTGTGGCAGTGCTTGCCTTCCCACCAGCAGCAAAGGAGAGGAGGTGGTTGTGTAGCAGGCAGGCTGGAAGGCAGAAAGCAGAAGAGTAACTAGAGAGTTGCTTCACAGAGATGGTGCTCAGAGAGGCTGCCCTGCACAGGGCAAGCACAGATCCATTGCCAGGGCTCCCTTGTGTGTTTTATAGCCATTATTTTGGTCAAGCTGAGCAGTTAGCTCCCATATCCATCTGTTTAGTTTGCCCAAACTTAAAACTGATCCTGATACAGCCTGTATTTGTTATCAGGATAAATTTTCATTGAGAAACATCACAGAACAAGTACTGCATATTCCCTGCCAGCATGCATCTCCATATTACATCACATAAAACATCCACAGCCACTGAAGGGTAAACAGAAGTACCATTTTTATGTAGCAATTAACTACCATTAAGGTCTAGCACATGACTATTTTTTGCAGGGGAAAAAAGTGCACTACAGCTACATGCTCAAAGGATGGGTATATTTGCCTGTGTCATCTTGCAAGTACAGAGTGACAAAACAGGTGCTGTATCACAAACGTATGTGGTCTACATATGATGCAAAGAACAAATGTGGATTTCCAAACCAGTGCTACAAAACCAATGTATAATTGATGTTGCTTCTGTGATTTCAAGCACGATTGTTTTTTGCCTGATTTTAAGATGTGAACTTAATGGAAACAAGTCTTTTCTAAACCAAACCTGCAAAGGACTGAAGCAGTTGACAGAGTGCTTGTGGAGCCAGCATGCCAGCTGTTTCCAGTGACCAGATGGATGTGCAATTCAGACTTAGCATTTACAATCTCTCCAACATCACTACTGTTTGTCATGAGCAGTGTGCCACAGCCACACTAAGCTAACTACTGATCATCAGTCTGCAAGCTGCTAACAGCTGGTCAACAGCCAGACTTAGGAACAGCCTTCAGCAGTTTTGGCTGAAGTCATCGGTGTCCAAATATGATCGTGACATTTCTGCAGAGCACCATTAATTAACAAGCTGCCTGAAGCTGGTCCACATGCAGCACTCCTCTAGGCATCCATCAAAGTTTCATGGTAGCAGGAAGCCAAGCACACTCGCTAAGCATAGGAACTCCATTCACACGTCTGTTTTGGTGTTGTCTATGGCAACAACTGCAGCATTTTCCATATTTCATCTTTAAGGTCAAGTTCCTGCAGAAGCCAGTTTAGTACCCCAGCTTTCCCACATGCTTAGTAATTGCACCAGTGAGCTCTGAACTTCTTAGAGCAGTTGATAAAAAAGCTGGTGACAGGCCAGAGCTTACTTCCACTGTGCTGGAATAAATAAACAAGTAAACAAACAAATAAATGACATTTTGTAATTATTTTGTATAATGTGACACGGCAGTGATTCTTCAGGCAATGTCAGGAAAGCACATATCTAGGTTACACTCTTGTCTCGTGTAGCTTCAAGTGCACCAAGACTGCCAGGGGTACATTTTTCCACTCAGCAAGAATACCACTTGTATACAGCATGTGAAGAAGATTTCCCACACCCATGCATGTCCAAAAGCACACAAGCATGACTATTTGCACAAAAAGATATTTTCATTCTGAACAGCACTGAGTAATTTCTTCCAGGTAAAAGGAGAAATACACAGTACTAAAGCAGTACTGCACATGGTTATCAGCTCAGGCACACACACTGCTGATGATGAACACAGAACTTATCAGTGTTATTATGGGCAACTATAACTTTTGCACATCTAAGGTTTACATACATAAATTTAGCCCGCACAAAATTAACAAGTGGGTTTAAAAAAAAAAAGAAAAAATAATCTTCTTCCTATTTTTTCACATTTAGATGCATAGGCCACCATGATATTAACACTATGCTTTTTAAACATTTCACAGACACCTTGTACTCATGAAATAAAAGGCCAATTACAAATCTCTTAACAAGTTATCGGAAGAGAATGACTTTGCCAGGATAATGGAATTTGTGGAATGATTACTCTGATAAGGATAAAGAGGCTTCAAAGAGAACCCTTCTTGCAGGTGAGAAGTACATGGGACACAGAACTTTAACTTCATGCCACAAAAAACCCCAAAATGAGACAATTTACATAGGTGAAAAATGCCTAATGGTTGCACAAAAGCTACTAAATACTAGTAGTAAGCCTACAAATATTCAGCGAGACACTGAATCAACCTTTAGCTATGGCAACCTGAAACTGTGATGAAACAATAAAATCTGGTCCCTAATGGAAAGAATTAGGTTAAAAACCTGTCACCTATAGCTTGTGATCTTAAGTTGTCTTACTGCTAAGCATCTTGTATTTCACCACGGAACTCTCTATTTACTTGACAGACTTGACTGTACAACAGAGTTGCTCCCAGCTGCACACCCAGGAGCAGCAGTACGCACATTTGTGGTTCTCCAAAATGCCCAGCGCTTACACCGCCAGCTTATAAAACTGATCAGTCTGGCCTGGCAGGGCTTCGGGAGAGGCCGGGAATGAAAGCGTAGAACCAGCGGAGCAGAGACGTTTTTAGGTTACGATGAATCTTCCCAGAAGCACTGAAGGGGCTGTGTCTCCAGCAGCTGGAAGAAGCTCCTGTTCCCGTTTTTTAAAGCAGAGAACCTGCAGTGCTACCCCTAAGCCTGTCGGTAAACATCAGCGCACGGGCAGCGCTCGTTCCCACCTAAAAACAGGACGCAGGGAAAAGGCGTTTCGCAACCCGCCCTGAAGGACGTGGCTCCTCCGGAGACTGACAAACTTTCGACGCTCACGCACGGCCTTCCGCTCTCGTCTCGGCGGCCACCGCCTCGTCTTCCCCGGGCCGAGCAGCTCGTTCCCGAGGCACACCCGCCGGGGGAGGGCGGGGGCGGCCGCGCTGACCCAGCGCGTCACTCTCCGCCTGCAGGGCCGTGCCGGGCCGCGGGGGTGCCGAACCCTCCTCTCCGGCCCTCGGGGGGCCAAAAGGGGAGCGCGAACCCTCCGGCAGCTCAAGAGCATCACGCGGCCCGCGGCGAGGGGAAGGAGACACCGGCGCCCCGAGGGAACCGGCGCGTCCCCGCCGTACCTTGTAGTAGAAGACCGCTTCCTGGTAGCGCCCGCTCTGGTCCCGCTGCACCGCCAGCTGCGCGAACTTTACCGCGTCCAACTCCAGCGTGGTGGCGTCCATGGCCGGCGCCCTCCCGGTGCCGGCGGCAGCGGCCGCAGCTCCCGTCAAAGCCCACTCTATGCCTATCCCCGCGCCCGCCCGGCTGCTTCCCCCGCCTCCCTCACTCCGCCGCGCCCGTCGGCTGCGCCCCCATGTCTGGCCACGCCCCCGAGCCCGCCCCGCCGCCTATGTGGCCACGCCCACGGCTCCGAGTGCTGCTGGTCCGCCTCGCTTGGC
>VWYP01003270.1:141265-203991 GCA_013400435.1 Pycnonotus jocosus | reverse complement strand
CCCTGTTCTGTGTATTCCCATATTCCCCTTGTTGGTGTGGTTGAGTGGGCACGTCCTCCCTTGTGTTAGGAGTTGGGATGTGCAAGGCAGAGACTCCATCAGAAAGTCCTTCTCCTTCTTGCATGAAGCAAGGCTTAAAATACCAGACAGGAGTAGGATGAGTCCTTCATGCAGCGCTGTGGCTTTGGCTGTGTCGGGTGTGCTGAGTGTGCCAGGTGGGGTTTGGCTAGGTCTCATTTTGGGGGTCACTTTGCACCTGAAGGGTGTGGGTTGAAGATGTGGCCCTGCTCGATGTGGATTTAGACAGAGCACACAGGGCTCCAGTGCCTGAGCCTTGCCCCCAGCCACCCTGTAATGTCACTGTCCTCAGATGTCCCTGCACGGCTGCTGCTGCCACGTCCTGTCGCTGTCAGGAATGAGGCGTCGGGAGCTGATGCTGCCTTGGGCCCTCCCTGCCATGGGCACCGTGGGAACAGCACTGGGGTCATTCCAGCCTGGACTGGGGGTGGATGGGGCTGTTTGTCTCCATCTCTGCCTGCGTCTTGCTGAGGTTCATCCACCCCTTCCAAACCAGTGAGGGACAGCCAAGATGTGAAAGGAGCCTGGCTTGGCCAGGAAGGGCTGTCGTTATGTCTGGTGTGAGGGTGCTTGGGAGGAAGAGCAGGTTTCAGTCAAGTAGGGATTTAACCCCATGGTCCTGCCTTGTTCTACATGGAGCTGTGTGCCCATGTGTAGGGGTGGAGATGCTTGTGGTAAATCCTGTGAGATTTCCTTGCAGAGGTTGCAAGAGCTGTCCTGGAGCTGGATCTGCTCATCCTCAAACCCTGAGTATCCAGAACCGAGAATCCCACTGATGTCCCACTGCCCACCACTGCATCTGGGCAAAAGCTCTTTAGAAACTAGCTGTGCTATCAGCAAAGGGATTAAGTAATTGCTAAAGTCCCTTAGCACAAGCAAGGAACAACAGAAGGGATGAAAACAAGGGGGAATCTTCCCCACCCCCCATTGCGTGCTTTGGGAGGATGGAGGAAAGGGGAGCCCTGCCTGAATTGTCTGCAGGTGGAATGGGGAGCACAAGGGAAACTTGAGGCACAGTCTTGGTGCTGTTGTCTCTGTTTGTGTGCTGGGGTGGTTGGTGGTGAATTGCTGAGCTCTGGAGGCCTCTCCAGGGCCAGGGTTGTGCTCCAGGACTATTGGTGTTCCCTTGCAGGTTGTGGTGCCTGCAAAACCTCAACGTGTGATTCAGGGATGCGTTCCTGAGCCTGCTATGGTCCAACCTGGAGCCAACAGCACTGGACACATCCCTGCTCTGTCCACTGTGGCTCTGAACACCCTCTGACACTTCCTAAATTTCACTGAAAGCCCTATCTGCCTCTTCCCTGACTCCAAATTTCCTCTCTGGGCTCTTTCTCAACCCCACTCATAATTTTGAGTCTGGTGAAGGATGGTTGGCCAGGTTGGACAGGGCTTGGAGCATCCTGGTCTTGTGGAAGGTGTCCCTGCCCATGGCAGGGAGTAGAACTGGTTGAGATTTCAACATCCCTTCCAAAGCCAAACCATTCCATGATTCTGTGGTGGCAGAGTGCTGGAGACCTCCCCAAGCAGGGCAAGGAGTGGGATTTCACTCTGGGCCCCAGGGAGCTCACTGAGCCTTTTCCTTTCCACCAGTCCTGGAGTTGGTGGCCAAATTTTACACTGGGAACTGGGCAGATGTTACAGCTGATGTGTGGGAGTGGTTATCACCGCTGAGGCTCGTGGCAGGGAGGGCCTGCTGAGGGTGTGGAAGAGATTCCAGTGGGATAGGTGGTGGTGGGGAAACCCTGGATCTTGGGCAGACCAGGCATGGAAGCTCCTCAGGTGCACGTGGGGTTTGCCCCAGGATTTCTTTACAAGCAGCAGCCTCCTCTGTGCCCTGGGCTGGGCATGGGCTGCGTGTGGATGTGGGTGCCAGGGCCTGGGTGAGTGAAGAGGCAACTCTACAGCATTTGGAGTCTCGAGTGCACCCGTGGCACAGATTTCCTCAGCACTCCTTGGAGCTGGTGACTCTTCCCTCATCGCTGAATAAATTAGCACCACAAGTGCTCACAGGGTGTGACTAAAGCAGGGTTTGGCAGCTAGGGGGAGGCCCCCAGCTTCAGCTTGGCAGGCTCTCAGATGAGATAACTGCTCGGCAGAAGTGTCATGGGGGCAGGAGGGATGTACCCATGGCAAAACCTCTAGTGAAATCATGGAAAATCACCAGCCATTCCTCTGTGTCTCAGCAAGGATTGAAGCTGTGCCCTACTCGTGGGGAAATTGAGGCACAAAGCCTCACTTTCCCAAAGGTAAAGGGACTTTGCAATGACCCCCCCTCTGTGACAAACACAGGATTTTCTCCCAATGGTTGTGGATCACTTCCCTGTGCCTTGTTCCCTGTCAGAGGAGTCTGCATCCATCTTGGGTTGGAAACCAGCCCAATTGCTGGGATAGATCCCAGTGCTGCCTTCCCTGACTGTCACCCAGGGGCTGGTTCACCTCCATGTGCTGCTTCTACAGGGATTGCATTTCCTTCTGCTGCTGTTCAAAGTAACCTTCCTTGAGAGAGAAATCGAAGACTCTCAGCTTCTCAGCACAAGGAGGAACTTCTTTCCACAGAGGAGGGCAGAGCACCAGAACAGCTGCCTGGGGAGGGCGTGGAGTCTCCCTCCTGGAGACATTCCAAACTGACCTGCATATGTCCCTGTGTCACCTGCTTGGGGTTTGACCCTGTCTTGAGAGGGCATTGGACTAGATGATCTTCAGAAGTCCCTTCCAACCCCAGCTATTCTGGGCTTCTGCTCTCTTCAGCCTTACAGAGCAAAGGACAGGGAGTTTGGTTGCAAAGTTATGGAACAAAAGGATGGATGAGCCATGTGTACAGACAGTAGAGCGGCAACTGGAAAAGGAAATCATTGTAACTGGAATTGTGGCTTTTTTGTGTCGGTTTGGTGGCTGCTGAAACCCCTCCTTGTCCCTCTGGATGAATCTGAGTGCAGACCACATCCTGAAAGAGAGTTGTGGGTTTGGTCTCATGAATTGGGTACATCCATCTCTTCCCTTCTAGGGCACATGGTGGTTTTCCAACATCTCGTGCAGCAAAGGAATTGGGATTTCTCCAGGATTTCCACACTCCTGTCTTTCAGTGATGCTGCTAGGTGCAGGTAACTGGAGTGTCATGTGATTACAGGATTTTGGGGATTTGGTTTGTGTTTTTGCTGGTTTGGGTGAACCCCTCATTCCAACTGGGGCAGCTGTGTCACAGAGTGTAATCCAGCTTGTGTTCCAGCAACCACCTTCCCATGCTCCTCCAGAGCACTCCCTGTGCTTCCACATGGGCTCCTGGGATCCTCAGGGCTTCAGCAGCATCCTCAGACCTGTGATCCCCTCTCCTCCCAGCCATGTCTTTGGCTGTTGCAAACCCAGGGATGAAGTCTCAAGGTGAGCCTGAGCTTGCTGAATCTCTTGGCCAGGCTTAGGGATCCCACTTGTCAGAGGGATCATCCAGGCTGGAGCCCCTCCAAGGCCCATTTCTGTCTGTCACATCACCCCAAGGTGCAAGGGCAGGAGGTTGGTGTGGATTTACCCCAGCAGTTCTGGCCCTGCTACATTCCTCCTTGGGATACTCTGAGATCCTGCCTTTCCCTGGGGTCAGGGCAGGACACGTGGCCCACTTTGGGGACAGGGAAACTGAGTCAGGACCCCTGACATGACCCCCACAACACCTCCCAAGGTGACAGAGTCCTGTAGGTTCCTGTAAATGTCTGTGTGACCACGTTTGGGTGCCAGCCCTGCGGGCTCAGCCCCCTCCTCCCCCGCAGGGCCCGGTGCAGATTTCAGCTCCTCGTCTGATAAGGTTTTGCTGAGGAACAATTGTGTCTCTGCACAATGAGGAGCAGGTGGCTGTCTGAAAATACCCTCTGGAAGTTGTGTGTAATGCCTCCCCTCCTACTGGGAAGTATAAATACCAGTACAATGCTAGCGTTTACTGCTCCCTGCGAAGAAACTGTCAGATCTGGACATTTTTCCTCACAGATTCTCCTCTGGTTTAGCAACTGGAGTGAGCAGGGGTTGAGGTGGGAACTGCTTCATGGGTTTGGAGCAAGTCTTTGGGACAGAAGTGTGTCCTTTAAGGTAAGATATTGGGAGTGGCTGGCTTTTAGTGCTTGCAGTGTCCCCTGTCCCCACCCTTTAGGGGCAACCAGGGCTTCCCAACACCTGAGACAGCTCCAAACCCTGGAGATGCTGCCCAAATGTCCTGTTCTGCCACTGCTGCACTCCAGCAAGGGACAAGTTGTACACTGGTGCAGGTGTAGGGACCCCAGGAGACCTCCCAGAGCTGGATGAGAGAGGAGGCACTGCTGCATCTTTTCTCAGGTCTCCACCATATTCCCAGCCCCGATCTCGGCAAATCCATCTCATCTTTTGGAATGGGAATCCAATCCTCTGCTACTAAAAACTGGCACTTTATTTCCAGCCAGAATGCCTCATTTCCCTTGTTATCCCTGGGTGTCCTGGCCACGGGCAGCCCCTGGCACCAGCCAGGGACCATCTGTGTAGTTCCCTGCCGGCGGCGGGGCTGCGTTAGGGAATGTGGGAGCACTGTCACCATATGGGCTCCACGGAAAACTGGAACTTCCTTGTCCCTCTCAGGGGACTGAAGGTCCCAAGAGACTACAGTGTATCCTGGGAATAAATGAGGGGACTTGGGAGAAAAGCTGGGATGAGACTGTATCTGCTGATAGGTTTTTTTCATGAAAAGCAGCTTTTTCCCCAGGTGTCACCCAGAATGGAGAAGTAGGGATGCTTCACCTCACAGCAGGACTGCTCCAGGCCACGCTTGTAAAACTCTAAGAAACCTGTGGAGTGTGTGGAAAGGGGTCTGTGCCTGGGCACAGGGATAGAGGGAGGGAAGGAAGGATGGAGAGGGGCCCTTGGGGGCTGTGGGGCTGTCCAGAGGGATCCAAGTAGCTCCTGGCACACATGGAACCCAGCTGGCGTCTGCTTTGGACTTTGTGGCATGAACAGCACCTGTCCTGAGGTCTCAGGGCACCTGGGAGGGGAAATCCCAGCCCATGACCCACTGGAGCCTGTGGCAAAGACTGCTCCAAGACTTGCTGCAGGCAAATATTTCCAGGTTCTACACTTGAATCAGTGATTTCTACTGTCAAGCCAGGACTCTTCAGCATCCCCTTTGTCTTGTGTGCAGAATAATCTCCCTTTTCCCAACCTCTGATCACCACATCTCTCACTGAAGGTAGGAGAAATGGACTCTGTGTCTTGGTAGAGATGAGGAGGATGTTCTCACTCTGCCATCCCACTGCTCAGCAGGTCACTACTGACCTTCTCTGGGGTCGGCAAGGGGGGATTTGTAGCTCAGCATGTCCTGGCTGCTGCCAAGAGGTGTCTGACTTCAGTGAGGGTGGGCAGGACTTGTGCTGGGATGTGGCTCTGTCTCCAGGGGCAGAGTTTGGGATGAGCTTGCTGGGAACACCAGGATACGACACTTGCACCCTGTCCTGGGGTCATGTTTAATTATCATGCATTGAAAGAGTTCCTGAGAGGTAAAACTGACAGCAAAAGGGCATCAGACTCTGCTCCCTCCTGGATCTGGCAGGGAGGGGTCAGTGTGGGAGCTCAGTGTGGGTACTGGACCCCAAGTTTGGCTGGTTGGGCAGAGGGGAGGCTGTTCCTGTGCCGGGGAGCTGGGAGTGAGGGGTGCTGCTGTGGGCTCTGCCTCTCCAACTCTGCGCTTCCGAGGCCAAGCTGGGCAGCTGAGGAGGATTTTCCAGGAGCAGAAAAGATCAGAGTGACGTTTTTATGAGATGATCAATCTCTGAGAGCTTGTTGCCTCCAAGGAGTGCATTAAAGCCTCTTTGCCAGCTGCCTGCTGGATGATGGTCTTGCTGACAGAGGCACCGAGGCTTTTCTCTTCCTCTTGTCATGGCTGGGATGGGAGCTGTTCAGAGAGCAAACACGAGGCTGTCTCCATCCTCTGTGTGTGGGTAAAGCTGTGGGTGCTTCTCGCCTTTGATGAGAAGGGAAGGCCAGGGTGCTCCCTGGGACCCAGCAGCCCACGGGCAGCCTGACTCAGCTGAGCTGTGCTGAGCAAATCATCAACTTCAGGGCAAAAACCCCTTCAGCTGCTCCAGGTCTGGGCACCATCGTGGGGAAGTGGCCTCTCTGAGCAGGCAACATGTGACTGTGCTGTTTTCCATCCCCAAAAGGGGAAAAGCATCATTTTGGGGTGGAGGGGGAGGGATAGCAAAGCAAGCACATTTTCCCTGGCAAGAAACCTGCTCCCAGCAAGCCTGTGCCTGGCAGCCCCACGGAACTAAAAATACTCAGCAAGGGCTGGAGCTGTGCAGTGTCTGTTTGCTCAGCTCCCAGCTGTCTCCTCACAGCCTCACAGCTCTACCCAATGATTATCCCAGCACTTAAGGCCCTCTAAAGCCAGGCAGGAGCATTTAGGGAGTTTTCCCAGAGACCCGTGGAAGGTTGAGATTTACTAATTGAGAGTGAGTTCAGGCCCCTCTGACCTCCAGCAGCAAAGAGCTGCTCTGGGTGTGCCCTTGCTGCTGCTGCAGTCACAGCAGAGTGGGGGAGGTGTCTGGGCTGTCACCCACACTGACGTCCACAAGGTCCTTCAAAGTGACCACTGACATGTGTGGGAACTGCTAAGCTTTGCTGGGCAGGGACAGACCCTGTGTGTGCCCCTCCCAGCTGGGCTTCCTGGGAGAGGTAGCTGGGAATGGCTGAGATTCATTTGCTTTTGGAGAATGGAGAAAAGCCCAAGGTTTGAGGTGGGACAGAAATGAGGGGAGTTGACCCTGGAAAGGAACTTCCTGCACATTCCTACTCGTGTGCACATCTCTGGATATGTGGATGCTGCTGTATCCCTGTCCCTGTGTTCACATCCCTACACACTCACCTGTGCCTGTTGGTTACTGAACTCACTTTCTGCTCCACAGGCCTTGAAGACAGCAAGAATCAAACCCAGCCTGTTCCTGGCTCCCTCACGTGCCATCCCAAATAAACCCTTTTCAGCTGCCCTGACTCTGAGTGTGGCACTTCCCAGAGCCTGGGCTACTCCTGGGACTCAAGGTGTTGCTATGAAAGCTGCAGTGGCTGGATCCAGAAATTATCACTTACAAATCCATGGGGTAGGAGAGTTCCTGTGGTTGTTGAAGGAATGGATCCATGATGGGGATGCTGGAGGCAGCTCAGTGTCTGTCCATGGATGTGGACTGTCCTCCTGCAGTGCAGGGAATTTTCCACTCTTGGACTTTGCCATGGTTCCAGCCAGGATGGGCAGACAGGGCTGGATTGTGTCCAGAGCCACACTGGAAGGTGGCAGAGCATCCCCCTGGATTTCCTTGCCAGGAACCCTCTGGCAGAGGGATTCTCATGATGCAGCAGCGTCCTGGGAGGCACAGAGAGCCTCGAGAGCCCTGGGCTGGCTGTCCCCACCTCCCTGGGGGCTTCAGGACAGGTCAAAGAGATTTTGGCTGCTCTCTGTGGTGGTGGGCGGTCTCACCCTGCTCACAAGGCTGCTCCAGCTGCAGGGGGTTGTAGCAACTCCTTCTTTACACCTCTGTGTGTGTCCTTGGTGGCCCAGGACGAGATGGGAATGTGACCTCCCTCAGTGGAGACCCTCCCAAACCCTGGGCACAGAGGAGCTTTGGTTCACCAGTGTTGCCTTGTCCAGGACAGTTTGATGCTTCACTGAGCATCCTCAGGGACAGGGCACAGAGGCTTTTGGGGGCCAGTGGAATGGGATGAGTTCATCCTGGACCAGCATCAGTGCTGTGTAAGATCCCTGTGATTCTGTGATTACCCTCCCCAGGCTGAGGAACCGGCTGTGCTCATCCCCCCATCTCCCTACACAAGCACACAGGAATAACAGGTCAGGACTGTAAGCAGGAGCAGGTTTGCAGTGAAACAAAACCCCTCCAGAATGACCCATGCATGAGCTCAACCATGGGGGAAGCAGAAAGAAAATCAGCTCTTGGCTGTAAATCTGTGCCTCCTCCTGCAGTCTGTGGGTGCAGCCCCTTGGATGACCTCCATGGGGTGCAGAAAGCCACCATGGCCCTGCTGGAATTGGCATCTGCAGAGTCTCATCATGGTAGAAGTGTCTCTCCTTTGCAGCTGGGATAAATTTCTATCCCATCATCTCTCTGGTCAGATTTATATCTTGGTCATTCCCTGCAGCATTTCCCTTCACTGAGGGCTTGCAGGGCTCTTCGCTCCATGTCTTGATCAAAATCTCTTAATTCATCTGCTAATTTCTCCCAGCTCCCCACCAGCAGCTGGCTGGGGCCATGCCCACGTGGCTCATTTTGTCACTCAAGTTGTGCTCAGGAGCTGCTGGACTTTCCCCAGCCTGGATGTTCCTTCTCCATGCTCATCCCACAAGCAGAGGCAGAGCAGAGGAGGGGGCATGAATATCACCTCATTTAGGCTTTGCAGCCAAATTAACAGGGCTTAGCCCTGGGGTAGGACTGGTTTCTGCTCTTCTTGGCCCTGGATTTCCCTGGAGTCTGGGATATTTTCCTCCAGGAAAGCTGACGGGGAGCCACATGCCTGTGGGTACTCCTGGGGCTGTTGATGAGGGGCAGGAGAACTGGAAAGCATTTTCCCTGCTTAATTACAGGGATGAGGCTCATGTCCAACTCAACCCAAGGAGAGCAGGGGCTGGAATGGTCTCTCACTCCACACCTTTTCCTCCACCAGCCTTGTTTTTGTGGGATGCTGCAGGAGTGAGATGTCCTCAGTGCAGTTATCCCATGAATCCACAGTTATCCTGATCATCCACATCCTGACAGCCAGGATGGAACATGAACAACCCTCAAAGCTTCAGAACAGTGTTACATGTCCACAACAGGTTTTATCCCACTTGAGGATCCAATCTGTGAAGGGAGGGGAGGACACCACCTGTGGGACAGCCTTGTCCTATGTCCCTGTGTGCTGGAGCCAGCTCTCAACATCACACAGGATGCACAGTGAGGAGCTGCTGCTTTTGCCAGAGCTTCTTTATTTTTAGAGAGTTTTTTGTGTCAAACTTCCCCTCAGCTGATGAGCCAATGTCATCCAAAGAGCAGAGTTCTGATTCCCACACCCTGGCAGTGTCTAGTGTGACAAAGACACCTCCTCACAAGTGTCACCTTTCATCAGGGCAGGTCCCTGCTGTGCCATTGAGATGTTGGACACACAAGCTTTCATCCCAGCCCAAAGGGCCAGAACAAGCTGCTCTGGCCCAGGTCAGTGTCCACATCCTTTTTATCTGTGTGTGTGAGGGGGAGTTTGAAGGGGAAATGACACAGAATCACAGCTGGTTTGGGCCAGAAGGGACCTTAAAGCTCATCCAGTCCACACCCTGCCCAACCTGGCCTTGGACACTTCCAGGGGCGGGGCAGCCACAGCCCCAGATTCATCCACAGACTCAGAATATTCAGACCTATCCTTGAGCGTTTCATCTGGAAAGTTTAAAACTGGAGTGGGGCCTGCCCCAGAAGCAGCACTAGACCAGCACTCCTCAGCCTGGGCCTGCCACGTTTTCTGCAAAGTTCAAGCCCTGCCCATGGTGGCACAGATGGTGACCAGGGCAGGCAGGTCCCCATGGTGGCTGGGGTGGCACTGTCACACTCACCCTTCCTGCTGGAGACTCTGACCTGGCTGCAGAGGGCTGAAGTTCCCCCCCAGGACTGTGAATCCCCACCTGGCACCTGGGATGGTTTGGTGCTGAAGAAGGGAAGGCAGGGCTGTGGGTTCCAGTGTCACCCCTGGGCTGGGTCCTCAGGTCCAGCCATGCTTTAATCCAGCCTATGTAATGCCCAAATGCCAGCTCTGCCTGTCCCCTCCAGACTCTCATTCCTAGTGCTTGTGCTTGGGCAGGATTTTGGAGGCTGTTGCCTCCATCCCCTGGGAGAGGTTTGACCTAGGGAGAATGTGCTGGTGTTCAGTTGTCACTGAACAGCTGGGCCCTGCACATCTGTCTAGAGGAGAGGGGAACATTAATCCAATCATTCAACTCATTTGCTGCTGTGACTTCCTGCCAGGTTTGGGCCAAACTCAGGTTGGAGCCTGATTTTCTGCAAATTCCCTGAGGTTGGGGGACACTGGGGCCAGAGGGGCCCTGGGCAGCCAGGAGTTCCACAGAGGGGGTGGGATTCTGGGGGTGGGCCCAGAATATGTGAATGCCAAAGACAGTTGCAGGATCTGGGGTGGCAGGGTTGCTGCTTGCTGCAGCTTGGTACCATCCTGGGCTCAGTGTAGTGGGCTCATGAGGTACAACGTGGCACAGCCCATTCATGTGGGTGCTGAGCCCACCTGGTGCAGCTCTCAAGGGTTTGATGGGTGTCAGAGGGGGCTGGTCAGGCCTCTGGACGTTTTGGGGGCAGCAGGAGGGATTTGATCTCTGTCCCCTCTGCTGCAGGTCACTGCTGGGTGTTCGAAGAACTGTGATGGCCGACAGAGACACACCTCCACATCAGCAGTGAAACCTCATCCAGCTTTAGGGACAACAGCCCATCCTCACCAGAGCCCCCCTCAGCATGCCCAGGCAGCCCAAACATTCCCTGGACCCTTCCTGTGCTGCTCCTGGCTTGGGCTCTCTATTGGGACAAATCCTCAAGGGTCGTTTTGTCCCCCTCTGAACAGCCTGTGGGTCACGGATGCTGCAGCCCCTTGGAAAGGCATCAAGGAGGTGACACACAGGACTCTGGGGAGGTGACACACGGGACCCCGGAGAGGTGACACACAGGACCTCAGAGAGGTGACAGCGGGAGCCAGCAGTGACGAGCAGCGAGGGGCCATGCAAAGATCCTGTTGATGCTCAGGACATTCCTGCACCCTGCTGGAGTGATGTCAGCTGCTGCTTAGCACCCAGGAGGAAGGGATGGGGAGTCCCCGTCCTTGAGCACGCCATTGTCTCCTCCCGTGCTGGCTCCCCTTGCCCCCGGGAGCCCACAGTGATGTGACCTGCGCTCGGCACACCCCAGCCCCGTCGGGACCCTCCCTCAGCCAGCCCAGCCATGATGTGCGAGGTGATGCCCACCATCAGCGAGGGGGACCCACTGGGCCCCCCCCAGGGCTCGGAGGCGGACGCTGACTTCGAGCAGCTGATGGTGAACATGCTGGACGAGAGGGACAAGCTGCTGGACACCCTGCGGGAGACGCGGGAGACGCTCGCTGTCACCCAGAGCCGCCTGCAGGAGACCCTCCGAGAGCGGGACCAGCTCCAGAGGCAGCTGAACTCGGCACTCCCACAGGTGAGGACCTGCCCCTGGCACAGGCAGAGCCTCCCCTGAGGCACACGAGGGGGATTGGATGTGGGGTTTAGCTCATGGCTCTGGGAGGGTTGGCTTGGTGTGACAGCGGTGACGCTGCTGTGAGTGTCGCACCTCATGTCCACAGCAGGTCCTGTAGGTTCCCTCAGGCTAAGCCACAACCAACTTGGACATCTCCCCTTTTCCTCTGTACCCTCGCTGCTCTGTGAGGAGGGGCAGGAGTGCAATCCCCCCACAGGTGAATGGATTTGGAGAAGGGTCAAAACCACCCCAAGGTGGGTGAGAGCACGGTGTGAGATGTGAGCTCTCAGCCCAGGGTGAGAGCAAGGCAGATGCAGAGCCTTCACCTCCCATGGGGACAGTCAGTCCATTGGAGGACAGCACCTGGGGAGCAGATAGCTCGTTTTGGGCAGCAGGTCTGGTTTACTGCCTCTAGTCAACTTCTAGGGATGTTAGGATGTTAGGAAGGCTGAGCCCACACTGGCACCTTAGATGAGGACATTAACCATTAAGCATTTATCACTTTCCTTCCCCACTGTGCAGAGCAGCCCCACTGCTAGCCCTTCCCTCACCAGGAGGGGTCCTTTCTACAGCCCCGTTCCCCAGTGGGGCAATGGGATTTCTATGACTCAATCTTGGTCCTGAGAGGGGACCTGGAGGCAGAGCTGGTGCGAGGTGGGGACTGGGACATCTCAGGGAGCAGAGGGGCAGAGGACAGTGAGGCTGCCAGAGGTCTGTGCTCAGTGAGCAGCCCAGGGTTTGGGAATCAGGGCTTGTCTTGGGGCTTCTGCTGGTGCTCTGCTCCTGGTTCCTACACCTGCAGGACCCTCTCCAGGTACTCCAGAGGCCTGGACTTGATTTCCACAAAGATGTTCAGGCTAGAAGAGGGAGAGGTGGATGAGCTCAGTGTCACAGGGCTGTGTGGGATGAGTCCAAGCTGCCCACCATCCCTGTAGGGTCTTGTGGGACAGCACAGTGTCCCAGGACTCAGACTTGGGGCAACAGGGATTTTGAGGGGCTGTTGCTGTGCTCCATTGTGGGTATGGTGTGGGAGGAGCCCAACAGCCAAGGGAAGCAGGAGGCTTTGAATGTTTGCATCTGTTCTAACTCTGCAGTGCTGTGATCTGGGATCCTCCTTGCCTAGGTGCTGGGGTTTGAAGCACCTTGGAGAGATGTGAAATGGGTCAAAACTGGTGGCACGAGCTAGGACAGAGCTTGGGCTGTTGGCTGGCCAGCTTGCATCCCTGCCTTGTCTGGATAGAGGAAAGCAGCTTGGGAACAGCGGCTCCGTACACAGAGCCAGGCTGGTCTTGCCTCTGCCCGAGATGCTGAGAGCAAAACACGAAACAGTGCTTTCCAGGAGCTCTTGGGATTCCCCTGGATGGGTTTCTACCTTCCTGAGAGATTTGCTGAGACGTGCCCGGATGCTGGGTGAATCCAGTCCCTCCACCACCTCCCTGAGCGGGGGGCTCTGTCCCTCTGCTCCCCGCTGTGGAGAGAGCAAGCCAGGTCACCCTGACGCTCTGCCCGCCCCATCACAGCCTCTGGGATTAAGGGATGCGCGGATTTAGCCTCCGCTCCCTCTGCAGGGACGGGCCCTGGGAGCCCCGGGGTGTGCTCGGAGCAATCTGGGTCAGCACACAGGGACGCGCTGGCAGCGCTGAGCCCGCGACCCACTGGGTGCCTGGCTGGGGCCGCCTCTGGTCCCTCCGGCCCCGGGATGTGACTGGGGCGGCTCCCATGGGGAATTCCCCGGAGCTCCCGCAGTCCCTGCGCAGGCGGGGGCTCCGCGCCCGGCAATGGTGGCCCCCGGTGCCCCCCGTGCTCGCCCCCGGACATGAGGGCTCGGCATGAACTCGGGAAGCAAATCCAAAGGCATTCACCTGGCCAATGGGATTAATCCCAGGATGTGCATGTACCAGGTAAGTGGGACCAGGACGCGCAGATCTCTCCTCAGGGCACTGTGTGGGGGCATCCCATAGATCTGTCCCATCTTCTTCCTCTTTCTCTGTGAGCTCTTTGGTCCAGGACCCTCCTGCAGTGTCTCAGACCCCATTGGGAATGGGATGCAAGCTAGATCTCTGGGAGAGCCCTTTCTTTGAGGGCAGGATTGGGCACCCAGGCTCATCAGTAGTATCCTCTGGATGCAGTCAGGTTGGGGAATGCACTGCCTACAGGCTGGGGTGTATGACAGCTGGGGATGTGGCACTCTGCACCCTCTCAGGGCAGCTGAGTGGCAGCTGGATGCTGCTGTGTCGGCATGGGATCCAAAGGGACAAGCTGGGAATGTGCATCTGGTGCAGATCCAGGTGTGGGGCAGGCAGGGGATGTGCCTGTCCAGGGCAAACCCCTTGGCAGGGATGCTCCTGCCTGTAGCTGCCATTCCCCCTTGCCTGTGCTGCATGGCTGAGCCATCCCCACCCCCAATCCATGGGGGCATCCCTCAGCCCCAAAAAGGCAGAACTCCAGGGCAATTTCCTGGGGAGGCTAAGCTGCCTTAATGCTTCTTTACATGATTTATTTATTCATGTGAGAGAGCTGAATGTGACTTAATCGGGCTGAAAGCTCCAGCTCCAGCCCCACTGTTCTGCAGGGAATTGGTGGCTGAGGACCGAGCCCTGGGTGGATTCTGGGTGCTCTCAGCAGTTCCCCAAGGCCCTGGCTTTGCTCCCAGCTTCCTCCTGCCCAGCCCCCCAGCTCAGTTTCTCCTGGGGGCAGGTGCCACCAGGGGGTGTGACACTCAGGGCTCCCGGTGCATCCAGATGTGTTCCCAGTGCAGAGTCCTGTGTGGGATGGAGCTCTCCCTGTCCTGCCATGGTTTGGGCGTTTGGCAGGAGTGCCTGTCCTCCCCTGTGTCAGAGGGAGAACATGCTCCCAGATTTCACAGGGCTGTGGGCTGCCAATGGCCACAGAAACCTCCCATAGTTCCTCCTTCCATAAAGCTCTGCTGCACCTTTGCTGCCTCTTGGGGTGCATGGAGAGCTGAGATCTGGCCATTTTGGGGTGAGCAGACCTCCTAAGACTTCCCAAAGTCCCTGGAGGTCCCCCAGGAGCTGGGGCAGGTCCTGACATGAAACAATCCCATTTAACTTCAAAGGGTATCTCAAGTTAACTTGCAAAGACCAGCAAAACACCCAGGGAAAAACACCCATCGGGTAAGACCCTGAAAGCATCTCCAGATTTTGGGAAGCATGGAGGAATCTGGCAGCTGTGTGGAACCATTGGAGCTGGTTGTGCTCTAGGATGCTGAAATGTTGGA
Source organism: Pycnonotus jocosus (assembly GCA_013400435.1). Classification (NCBI taxonomy): domain Eukaryota; kingdom Metazoa; phylum Chordata; class Aves; order Passeriformes; family Pycnonotidae; genus Pycnonotus; species Pycnonotus jocosus. The sequence goes on along the minus strand of VWYP01003270.1, from coordinate 189,426 downwards.
TTCCTGCTTGCCTGGCTGCACAATGCTCCTTCCTGAGCAATCCCAAGTGGAAACACACATCCTGATGAAGGGAGGACACTGATTCGCCATGAATGGTCTCACAGAGCCCCAGTGTTGTATCCTGGAGGTCTGGGAGATGCCAGTGCCCAGCGCTGGGGGTGGGTGATGGTTGAAGCCCTGGGTTTAGCCAGGAGGATTTAATCTGTGTAATCCCATGCTACAACTGCTGGGGTTTTGTTTATCCCCTCATCTCCAGTTTGGGGCTTTCTCTTGATTCTGCTCCATGCCTGGGACAGGAAAAGTGGGGTGATGGGGCTGCCTCATGGGCAGGTGATGAATGGGACTCTCTCTCTCGTGCTGAGTCAGCAGCACTGATTTCTCAGGATGGGCGTCCTTCCCACACATCCCCTGCCACTCCTGTCAGGAGCAATCACTCCAATTAGGGGCTTTAAAATGCCATTAATCCTACAGCTGGAGCTGCTTTGTCCCCAGGCTTGGGTGCATTGGAGCAGCAGCCACGCTCCTGCCACAAACAGGGAATTCTGCTGGCTCTGGTGTAGTCCCACTGCATCCCTGTCTGTGCTGGGATGGCACTGGGAGAGACACAGAGGGGCCCTGGGCTGAGGACTTTGGCGTTTCAGCTTTTCCATGCTACAGGCCTTGGAGCCTTCTCCTCCTGAGCTTCCTAAACCTCTGTGCTTTTCCAGCCATCTCCATGCTGCTGGTTCCTGGCTTCCCTTCAGCTCTTCCCTGTGCCTTCCCCTCTGATGCAGCCAAGGAGGAAAACCCCAAACCCCCATCATGCCTGGTGCTGACTTAAGATCCAAGTCCCAGTCCACAGCATCCCACTTCAATACCTTGTGTGGTGCTCCAGATCTCCCTCCCTGCTCCGACAGTGAAAACAGCATCTCTACATCCTCCTCCCTCCCTCCATCCTCCTCCTTCCCTCCATCCTGCTCCATCCCTCCATCCTGCTCCTTCACTCCATCCTGCTCCTTCCCTCCATCCTGCTCCTTCCCTCCATCCTGCTCCCTCTCACCCCAGGACTTGGGGCCAGGCCCAGTCAGTTGTGTGGTGGAGGTTTGGTTTTAACCCAAACTGGCCCCTTCCTGAACTGCTGGGCTTTCTGCAGGGGACAGTGAGACAGGCTGTGTCTCATTGCCCACCCTTGGACTGGAGATCAGGCGTTTCTCCTTTACTTTCTAATCTGTTTATAGGTGTCCCTGCTTAGTCCCAGAGCTGATCAGAGCTGGGCAGGCGCCTCTGCCTTGCCTGGGAAACTCCTGGCCATGGCCAGGGCAGAGGAAAATCATCTGGATCCTCTTTATCTCCACTTTGCTGGGTTGGGCCATGGCACACCTGTGGATGGTGGTGGAGGCTGCACTCCACAGTGTGACACTGCAGCCATGAGCTGGGGACAGCTTGTCATGGTCCCCAGCTTGGCTGGTGCCCACCAGTGACGCAGAGCAAGGTGGTGGCATTGGCATCCGGCACAGCTGGGGCTGAGGGAGGTGGCTACAAGCCAGTGCTGGAGTGATTTATTCCTATTTTTTATTCCCAAGGCATCATGCTCAGGCCCTGTGTACTGAGCTGACCTCACTGCTGGCCTGGCTCGCTGCAGGGCTATTGCTATTTTTGATGTAAATGTTCATTTTTGCAGCCTTTCCCCGAGGGGGGAACAGTTATGGAGGGCTCTTTGATTTGCCATGGGGTGCTCCAGGCCTGGCACAGGATGTGGGACACAGAGTACAGGATGCAGCCAGCATTCCTATCGGGATGGAGGGCTTGGAGAGGAGCACCCCCAGGGAAGGGCTGGCAGGAGCTCTGTGCTGTGCCCACCCCTGGCTGTGACCTGCTGACCGAGTGTGCACTGGGCTGGCCGCAGCAGGGGCTGCCTCTCTCTCCAGAGGATTTGCTCCCTTTTAATCCCCTCTTTCAGGATGAAATCCTGATTTGCAGGAGCATCTGTACGGCCTGGCCACCATCGTGAGGGAATGTGGGGAGAGGAGGCTGAGTGCTGGTGATCACTGTCCCCACTGCTGGCCACCTCTGTCCTCTTGCTGCCTCCAATGTCTTGTCCCACCCCTCCCACGCTGCCTGCCCTGTTCTCTCCGGTCGGAAGAACATCCGTGTCCGCAGCCAGTGTCCCCTGCCAGCCACGGGGCAGAGCAAAACGTTTCCACCTTTGCAGATCCAGAGGCTTTGGATCTGCAGAGTCCTGCCCTGGTGCTGGAAGAGCCCAGGACTGATGTGTCCCCCACGTTTACAGCTCGGGCTTGTGGAAGGCATTCCCGGGGCCATCCCGGCTGTCAGGATGCTTTTCCCGAGCTCCTAAAGCCCTGCCGCCTGTCTCTTGGCGTGTTGAGGGACTGGGGGAGTGACAGATCCCTAAATGTGAGGCGATGCACAGGCACCTCTCTGGCACATCTCCCTGCTGCTTTCTGCTTGCCGGCATTCCCAGCCCGACTCTAATCCGCGGGGATGCTTGGGAGCTGCTGGCAGCGCTTGCATAACCCATGGAATGCACACGTGTGCCTGCGGCCGGGCTGCGCTGAGCCTGGTCCCGTCGGGATCCCAGCACCAGGGAGAGCGCGGCTCCGGGAAGGGCTGGGCTGGCCCAGCGGGGTCCCAGGGGGAGCTGGGTCTGCAGAGGGTTCCCCGTGCTCTGGGGACTGTGGGATGGTCGCAGAGCAAGTGTGGGATGGGGCATGGCAGAGGTTGGTGATGAGGTTTGGGGTGTTGTGACAGGTTTGGGCCAGAACTGGTGGGGAGAAGGGTGATCCCAGGGCTGGAGGGATCCCTGGGGAAGGGATGGGGCCAGGGATGACCCTAGATTGGAATGGTCCCTAAGGGATGGGAAGAGGGAAAATTTCAGGGCTGGAGTGGTCCCCGAGGAAGGGATGGGGCAGAAGAGAGTCTGGGAAGGAACAGGGGGCCTCAGGCTCTGGGGCAGTGCCAGAGCTTGGATTTTGGAGCAGAGATGTCTGAGCAGGGAGGTGGAGCAGGGGTGTGGGGTGGCAGCAGCCTGAGGCAGGTGGCAGGCAGGAAAGCAGCTGGTTATGGGGACAGTGACTCTTTCCCTGTCCCCTCACTGCGATCAGCTCAGGTCCACCCCACTGCGGCGTCTCAGCTGCACCAGTGCCACCACCATCCTCACCTATTCCAGGCTACAGACCCCACCAGTGGGACAGGTTGGTGGGGGGAGAGGGAGCAAACCTGACTAGGGCAAACAGGTGAAAAAGCTCGGGATGTCTCAGAGCTTCAGCTGTCACAGGAGGTTTCACTTGGAGCTGAGCAGAGCATTTGGTTCAGCCTAAGCCTCAATGCTTTGCTTCAGTTTGAAGGGGTTTTATTTGCTAAACCTGAAAATTAAAGTGAAAAAGAATTTCATGCTGTAAAACAGCTCTCAGCCCCCTCTTGAAATTTGGTTTTTTAATGCTCCATCAAATCCTTCTCAGCTTCTTCTGAAATCCTTTGCCTTTTAAAATTCTTCCCAACAACACTGAACCTGGTGTGAATTCATGGCGCATTCCCGCATTTGCATTTCTCGCCCTAAGAAATCCCAGCTGCAAAACCTCACTTGGGCCTGGCACCACTGAAGAGCAACTGGGAGCAATGGGAGGTGCTCCTGGGCTCACCCAGGTGCCTGGGTTTCATTTTTTAAGGGAAAGGAAACCCTCCTGCATCCAAGGGACTTCAAAGCGAGTTTCCCTTCCCCCCCAACACAGCCACGAGTGTGACTGTGGTTTTCACCCTGTCTGAAGGGATGTGCTGGGTGTACAGCATTCCTTTGGCATTGCTCTGGGCATGGCTCTTCCTTGCTTGCTGTCATATCCCTGGAGGGAGTGGTGACAGCAGCAAGAGCAGGTGGCACCTGGCATACCTCCTGCTGTGCCCCATCCCTCTCAGCTGGGACTCGGGACCTGGGGGTGCCCCATATGCAGCTCGCTGGGTCTTCACATGCTGGACTGAGGCAGCAACCTCTTTCTTTTGGAAGGAAGTTTTGGATGATTCCAGGTGCTGAGGCCATGGCAGAGGCTGGCTGAGGGCCAGGAGACTCATCCTGGCTGGCTGTGGCTTTGTGGTGAGTTTTAGACTGATGGGATGCTACAAGGTGGGACCTGCATCCAGGGGACAGTGGGAATGGGAACATGCTGATGGTCTTGACTTGGATGCTTTAAATGCCATCAACCACCTCTGCAGCTGTAGAGCAGTTTCTTGTGTCACTGGACATCAAACCAAGTGGGATAAACCTTGAGCTGCTCTATTCTCCTTGTCCAAAGCATGAGGGAAGCCAGGAATAAATCCCCTCCTTGCCTGGCTGTGCCTCTCCACTGGTTTCTCCATGTTCCCCGCGGTGTTACCCTGGTTGGGTTTGGATGGGAAATGCTGTGCTGGAGGTCCAGCAGTGGGTCTGGAATGCTGACTCTATCCCATCCACTGGCCTGCCCTGCTCTCCACAGGAGTTTGCAACGCTGACACGGGAGCTCAGCGCCTGCCGGGAGCAGCTCCTGGAGAGGGAGGAGGAGATCTCAGAGCTGAAAGCCGAGCGCAACAACACCCGGGTAAGCCTGGAGACCCTGCTGGCAGGCCCTCAGTCCTGTGGCTATGGGGCACCAGGGGCCACTGGGCCCATCCTAGCAGTGACAGCCCCTCTCTCGTCCCCCTGCAGCTCCTGCTGGAGCACCTGGAGTGCCTCGTGTCACGGCATGAGCGCTCCCTCAGGATGACCGTGGTGAAGCGCCAGGCCCAGTCACCATCCGGGGTGTCCAGTGAGGTCGAGGTGCTCAAGGCACTCAAGTCACTCTTTGAGCATCATAAGGCACTGGATGAAAAGGTGGGAAAGATACTGGGACCTCTCCTGCTCAGAGCTCCTTCTCCCAACCCTCCGCTCCCTCCCTCCTACTTTGTGTTGTTAAGGTGACATGGGGGCCCTCAGCAGGGAAGTTTTGGGTATCCCAAAGCTGCATTGAGGAGCTGCTGGGGCTGCCCAATTTGGGTTTGAGGCTGTCAGGGACAGGAAACTCCCCCAGGTCACTCTCGGGGTGGTGGCATTTGACACCCTGGGTTAGTCTTCGCTGTTCCTCCTCATTCATTCATCTCAAGCATTTCCTTCCTCTGCTAGGAGACCTCTCCAGGCTATTCTGGCCATAGATCTCCAAGAATTGGCCCAGCCTGATGTCTCCAACACAATTTCACCCCACCTCATGATGGGCTGGATGATCTTGAACCTGTGAATCCACCTGAGCCTGGCTGTCAGCCCAACAAACAGGCCTGGGAATGTGTCTAAATCCTGCACGCCCTCGTCCCAGGTAAATAATTGCCTTTCCTGTTGTTTCACTCACCTGCAGGTGAGGGAACGCCTGCGAGCAGCCTTGGAGCGAGTGGCCACCTTGGAGGAGCAGCTTGTGGATGCCCATCGGCAGGTAAGAGGTACCTGGGCATCTGCTGGGCTGGGAATGCTCCCCCACTGCCTTTGGGAGTTCATGTGGAATTTGCATTCAGTCAGGTTTGATGTGAAGCTTTTGTTCTAAAATTGCTGTTTACTTGAATACTTATCTGTATTTAGGGAAAGCTTCTAAAGATTCTGAAAACCGTTTGTCTCACAGGTGACATTTCCCTGTTGTTTGCTGTTTGGAATTGACTGACAAAAACAGTCTGAATCTGAATCATTCCACGGGGCTGAGGATGACTTGGGATTTGCCCTGATTTGGCAGAGACCCAAACCACACAGCTTCAAGCATCTCACCTTGCATCCCCCATCTTCTTCCCTGCTGGAGTCCTGGAGTTGGGACTTTGCTGTCCCAAACCTCCAGCCATGGTTATCTCAAAATTCCAGAATCCCAGACTCATTTGCCTGGGAAGGAACCTTAAAGTTCATCTCTTTCTACCCCCTGCTATGGGCAGATACACCTTCCACTATCCCAGGTTGCCCCAAGCTCTGTCCAATCTGGCTTTGGACACTTTCAAGGATAAAGTGTTCTTCAAGAGACATGAACTCCATTTTCCTTCCTGGAGTTTGTGCCCAGCCACTGCTCCCAAAAGGAAAGAGCCATTCCAAGAGCATCTGCCAGCCAAATTTTGCTCCTCTTTCCGGTTCCCAGGATAAGTCTCTTGGTATTTCCCAGGCCTCTCTCCTTGCAGAGACCATTCCCCATCCTCCCTTATCAGAGCAGGACACAGTACCAGTGTTTATCCCCTGCTCCTCCTGGGTTCAGAATCTGTCTGGCTGTAAACCAGTGAAATGAGCTGGGAGGGAGGTCTGGGATCCAGGGCTCACCAGGAAAACCTCCCTCAGTGCTGAGCCTTCCCAGCACCTCTGACTTTCTGTCTCTTAGAATCATGGAATCATTGAGGCTGGAAAAACTTCCAACCTTTGACCAAACACCCACACACACTGAACAATATTGTGAAGTTCCACATCCATTTGTTTTTTGGACACTTCCAGGGATGGTGACTCCATCACTGCCCTGGGCAGTTGTGCCAGGGCCTGACCACCCTTTCAGGGAAACATTTGCTTCTGAAAGATTTCTACCTAACCAGCCCCTGGCACAGCTTGAGGCCATTTCTTCTTGACCTGTCCCTATTCCCTGGGAGCAGAGCCCAACTGTCCCCCTCAGCTGCCCAGTCCTGTCAGGGAGCTGTGCAAAGCAAGAAGGTCCCCTCTGAGCCGCCTTCTCTCCAGTCTCTGTTCCCTTTCCTGAACATGCTCCATCCAGCCCCTTGCTGAATTGAGGGGCCCAGAGCTGACCCAGGAATCTGGGTGTGACCCCCAGCAGTGCCAGCTCAGGGCTGTTCCTCACCCACTCCCTCCAGTCCCCCCCAGCCACAAGCAGGACTCTGGCAGGAGGCTGGAGCAGCCCTGGCAGCAGCAGGACTGGCCTCAGCTCCTGCTGTCCCCCACTGCTGTGTCCCTGTTCCCGTGCAGGTGGCAGCTCTGCAGCAAGGCTCCAGCCGGGAGCCGGTGGCGGGCGAGCGTGATGAGAGGGAGCCCAAGGAACCAGCACCGAAGCTTCCCTGGAAGGTGAGAGCCCTGGAAACCCCTGCTCTGATCATGCTCAGTGAGGCTGTCATTTCTCTCACCTCCTTGTTGCTGGCTCCAGGGTGCTGAAAACTTTTTTCCCTCTCTCCTGGATCCAGCCCCATGGGAAATGCCATTCCTGGTGGATACAGGCCATTTCTGAGAGGGGGGAATTTGTGCTCAGGTGCTCCAAGGGGTTCTGCTTCCCAGATGTCACAGAATGGTTTGTATAGGAAGAAACCATTAAGGCCATCTTGTTCCAACCCCCACCATGGGCAGGGACACCTTCCACCAGATGCTCTGGGGAAGCCCTCAACCACATGTATTCCATCATTCCTGTAACAAGCCCCATGCCTGGCTTATGGAGGCTGTTGATGGAGATCCCTGAGCCCCCTGTCTCGACTTCCACCCTCTCACTGAGTCCCTGAAGGGCCACATTCCCACTCTGAATGGCTGCAGGCAGTGCCACAACCTGGGAGCTTTGGAGCATCCCAATATTGACCTCCCTCTCTGGTGCCTTGCAGCGTCTCTCCAATGGCTCCGTCCACCCAGATGACGAGGCTGGGCGGGTGGTGGAGCTGCAGGAGCTCCTGGAGAAGCAGAATTTTGAAGTGGTCCAGGCCAAGGAGCGTATCTCTGCCTTGGCTGCCAGTGTGGCCGAGCTGGAGGAGGATCTGGGCACTGCCAGGAAGGATCTGATCAAATCTGAGGAGATGAGCAGCAAGTACCAGAGAGACCTCCGAGAGGTGAGTCCCTGTCCCCCTGCACTGCCCAGCAGAGACCTCACAGCTGCTTCCACTGTGCTGGGAAGGGGTTGGAACTCCTGTTCTGTGCAGGGTGTTCTCCAAAAGAGGCCACTGCCTCTGGGAAATTCCCCCCTCTCAGGTCCACTAGCAGGACTTCCATGAGATTACAGACAGGCTCTCAAGTGTGCTACACACCTGGGGCAGTGATCTGTGTCCTCTCTAGAAAGTGTTCCTGTGATTGTTTGACTCTCCTTTATCACTGTCTCGTTCTGCTGTCCCTCATCCCCATGTCAAGGGAGGTTTTCACACCCCTTGGACTTGGGGTGTCCCAGGCTTGAAGGAGCTGGACGGCCCTGTTGTTCCCAAAATGCTGTCACAGAGCAGGATATGACAGCTCCATCTCTTCCCCAGGCCCTGGCACAGAAGGAGGACATGGAGGAGAGGATCACCACGCTGGAGAAACGGTACCTGGCAGCCCAGCGAGAGGCCACCTCCATCCATGACCTCAACGACAAACTGGAGAACGAGCTGGCCAACAAGGAGTCCCTGCACCGCCAGGTACGGAAACTGGGCCCAAAGCGTTCCCCTGCCCCGGGGGCCTGGGGGGCAGAAAGGGGTGCTGGGAGTGGGACATGCTGGGCAGTCATCCTGCTGTCCCACAGTGCGAGGAGAAGGCACGGCACCTGCAGGAGCTGCTGGAGCTGGCGGAGCAGAAGCTGCAGCAGACAATGAGAAAGGCAGAGACGCTGCCCGAGGTGGAGGCGGAGCTGGCCCAGCGCATTGCTGCGCTCACCAAGGCGAGTGGCAGGGGTGGGGCCGGGAGCTGCAGAGAATAGGAGGGAAGGGACTGGAGAAGGAGGGCAGTGCTGGGACCAGGGGAGCCAAGGCGTCCCACTCTCCTTCCTAGCTGTGGCCTCTCTGTTCCCTCCCGTCCCCACTGCTGCAGGGACAAAGCATCACCTTTAAAGGACACCTTAATGTGTCCTGCATATGTGGGATTTGCTCCCTTCCCTCAGCCCCTTTCTCCAAGGTGGGGATGGCCCTGTTGGTGTGGATGCCCTTTGGCTTGGGTGAGACTACTGTAGGATGAGGAGAAAGAAGAAGCACCAGGTTGGAATTTGGAGGGTGCAGGCCTGGAGGGACGGATGGATGTGGCAATCCCTGCCCATCCTGGGTTCTGGAATGGTGTTTAGTCCCTCACAGAGCACCTCCAGCTTCTGTTACTGTGCCAGCAGAGCTGGTTTGGGCTCACAGGGAGCCCTGGCAAGGATGCATGCAGTGGGAGAGAACTCTCATCCCAGGAAGCACTCAGATGCAGAGATGGACACCAGGATGCAGGAGGGCCCTCATGGCTTTGGGGAGCATCATCTGAGAAGGAGCATCATTCTGCTTTTCCCAGGCAGAAGAGAGGCACGGGAGCATCGAGGAGCACCTCCGGCAGCTGGAGACTCAGTTGGAGGAGAAGAACCAGGAGCTGGCCAGGGTAAGTCCTGATCCTTGCCTTGGTGCCTGGGTATCTGGGCACACCTGGATTGCAGTTCAGGAGCAGGCTGGGAGAACAGCCTGGTTAATCCTTTCCCATCCAAGATCACTTAAACTTGAGCCATGCAGGAGCTCATGGCACTCTCTGCTGTGATTTCCCCTCTCCCAGGCATCCAAGACTCGCTGTTAATATTCCACACCCACTCCTCTCTCAGCATCACCCCCTGGGGCAAGCTGGGACCCCAAATGCAGGGTGGAAGGGGAGGCTCCAGCAGCTCTTCCCCTGAGCCTGGATCAGCAGGATGAAAAGGGCAGGGAAGCTGAGCTACTGTGTCCTGGGCTGCACAGTCCCTTCTTCAGCTTCTTTGCTTCTCAGCCATGGGCTGGGCTGTCCATGCAGGTGACATTACAGATGCCCCTGGGGAAGCCCCAACATGTTTTGCCTTAAGACAGCAATTTGAAAATCCAGAGGTTTGGTACCCATTGGGGTCTGAAAAGTGCCCCTAGTGTGGATATTCCTGGCAGATACACAGGAGAAGTTTTCTTGAGGGGCAGGCAGGCATGATCTTCCTCAACCCTTTTCTTTCCTGTTCATCCCTGCCTGGGAGGTGGCAGAGAGCAGCAGAGCCACCACAGAGGGTCCAACCAGTGCTGTAAGAGGTGGATTTGTCCCCAAAAGCTGGGCCTGGTGGGCCAGCTCTCACATTGCAGCAGGCACAGGATGGCAGGAGGGCACTGAGCCCCTGTGGATGTGACAGGGATGTCCCTGTGTCTGTCCCAGGCCCGCCAGCGCGAGAAGATGAACGAGGAGCACAACAAGCGGCTCTCAGACACCGTGGATCGGCTGCTGAGCGAGTCCAACGAGCGGCTGCAGCTGCACCTCAAGGAGAGGATGGCAGCCTTGGAGGAGAAGGTAGTGCCTGGGGCAGGGGTCCTCTGGGAGTTGAGGGGTCTGCAGCCCCTCTGTGTCTCATCCAGCCCTGGTCCAGGGCTGAAAGTCCCTGTGCAGGGCTGCAGAAATGGTAACATGCAGGACACGGCTGTGCTGGGGCTGGTGGAACACAGGGAACTGCTCCGGTCACCTCACCTGGGGAGATCCCCCTCCCCACCACCTCCCACCTTCCACACCTGCAGGATTTGTCCTGCTCCATTCCCTCGCCTCCCTGTGTCTCTGCTGGTGCAGCCCCAATGCCATCTGTGCCCAGCTGTCAGAGCAAATCCTGACTGCATTTTGCAGGAAAAAATGCAATGTTCATCCTGTCCCAGTGCCCATCCCTCCACATGCTGCCTTAAAACCTTCCTGTGCCCAGGTCCAGAGTGATTTCCCTTCTCCAAGCCAGGGCAGTGTCCATGAACACCTTCCACCTGATTCGTGGGGAACTGGGTTTCCCTGGAGGAGCCAGCTGGAGCTGTGGAGCTATTCCTCAGTGTGAATGGGATTAACTGGGAGCAGCTGGCTCCAAGCAAGGATCCACCCACAGTGCCAGTAGGAGGTCAGGCCTTGTGGCAATTCATCTCTCTCGGGCTTCCTGCCCTCAGCAAGTCAGAGCACACAGGTGCACCCTGCAGCTGATGCCTCCAGGGCTGGCTCTGTCCCCATGCTGCTCTGCTCTTCCTGTCCCCAACCAAATGTGGCTGTGCCAGCATGTCCAGTTGTTCAGCAGATTTGTCTGGATAAAGAGCAGGACCCAGTCTGCAGGGATGAGTCCAAATCCCACCCCAGCAAGCAACAGGGACCAGAGTGGTGACATGTTGTGAAGGCATTGCCTGCTCCTCAGTCTGGTGCCAGCACTGTCCCACCCTGAGAGTTTATCCAGGTCTTTCATGCACAAAAATGATCCTGTTTGGCTGGCATCACTCACCAAAAATGAGAACTGGTTCAGGTAGTTACAAACTCTCCAGGAGAGGTTTAGACAAATATTAGGAAAAAAAAAATTCAAGGAAAGAGCTATGGCATTGGAATAACCTGCCCAGGAAAGTGGTGGTCACCATCACTGGAAGTGTTCCAAAAACATGGATGTGGCATTTGGGCTCATGGTGCTGGGGGGAATGGTTGAACTCAATCTTAGAGGGCTTTTTCAATCGTAACAATCCCAGGATTCTGTGATTGTATAAGCACATCTTTCTCTCCTGCCTACTCCCTACCTTATATGTAAGGGACATTTTCCCACTTGATCCAGCTGCTCAAGGAGTTGTTCTCTTGTCAGACACATTTCCTAATCGTCAAGCCCTGTCCATCAAATCCCTCATCACCCTCAATGGCCATGCTTAGCCAGAGAATGAGGCAGGAGCTGAGCTGTGACCATCCTGCTTGAGAGGCAGGAGCTTTGCAGATGAGACCTGTGCACAGGCAGGTGAAGAGTAGCCCAGGGAGCCTTTTCCAGGTGTTCACTACACAGGGATTCCACACTGGCCTTTCCTGGGAGGCTGCACAGCCATTTCCTAAATGGTCTCTCTTTTTCTTTCCTGTTTTTGTTCCCTTTTATTTTCTTTGGTTTTTTAAAGAATACATTGTTACAAGAGCTGGAAAATACCCAAAAGCAGATAGAGGAACACCAGCATGACAAGGTAAATGTGGCTGCAGGGACCTGACCCAGTGATGGCATTGCCTCACTGCCAACCTCAAGCTAGGGCCACTTGCTTCTAAAATGCCCCAGTTTGGGAGGAGCTGGGATCCCAGAGTACCTGGCAGCAGGAGGCCACACATTCACCCACACAGCAGCTGGATAAAAGCTGCCACCCCCCTCCCCAGAGAGCCCCGGGTCAGTTCCCTCCCAGGCATGTTGCGTCCCATCTCTGTGTTTGTGTCACACTCATCCAGCCCTGAGCACAATGGGGACAGTGGCAAGGCCAGAGTGGCTTCACCCGTGCAGAGAGGAGGGCTCAGGCAGCCATGTCCTCTTGGCCCCTGAGGCTTTCTCAGACTAGGGGGAGATCTGCCCCGTGCCCAGCTTGCAGAGGCCCCGTAGGCCTTCACGCCCTGCTCTCAGATAAAGCATCTCAGTACCTGCATGAGCCCCTAGAGGCCTTGCTAGAAAGCTGGAGGGACTTGGCTTTTTGGAGCAATAGGAGCTTTTGGGATGTGCTGCATGTCTCATGCATGGTTTGGGGGATCAGGAGGGTTTCTTTTCCTGTTGCCTGCAGGGGAATGTGTGCTTATTCCTTGTGCTTCCCAGCTGTGGCTGCTCAGGTGGGCAGGGCAGTGCTCAGGGACTCACATGACACTGCTGGCTCTTTGACCACCCTTGCTCAGCCTGTTTGTCCCCCAGACTGCTGTGCCCGAGAGATCCCTTCTCCCCTCCCTCCTTGTCCATCTGCAGCCTCCCCCTGGTGTCTCCCAGCACTGGGGTGGGCACAGCTTCCCCGTGGGGATGCAGCTGGGAGCAAGAGGGACAGGCCCAGCAGCAAGTTTGGCTGGGGGGTCTCTCACTGCTGATCCCCTGCCAAGGGAACACACACGTGCAGTCTGGAGCAGAACCAGAGCATCTAAGTGAGACCTGTTTTCCTTCATCTCCCAAAGCAGCATTTGTTGAGCACCTGTGTCTGTCTGTCCTGATCCTTCCTCCCCAGCAGCTTTGTTCTCTGTGCCTGCATGAGCTGTTTCTTTACTGATGTGTCCAAAGTGCTTTAAACCTGGGGTGGGGATCTGTAAAGGGGATGTAAGCATGGCAATAGCCAAGCATGGGGATTATCCCAAACCTGGCAGCTCTCCAGAGCAAACCCAACCCCTGCCTGTCTCATTCCCCCGAACAGCGGCGTTTGTCTGATGAGATCGACAAGTTGAGGCTGGAGGTGGATCAGCTCAAGACCAGGAGTGGGACATTTGTGGAGAGTGTGCACACCAGGTAAGTGCCAGGGCAAACCCCTGCACCCCTGGCTTTGGGGGCAGTTAGCTTTGGGGACCCCAAAGTGCTGCTGACATTGGGTATTTCTTGTGCTGCTGCAGTGCTGGGCTGCAGGGTCCTCACAGCATGGTCAGCTCCAGCTGTGCTGTCCCACCATGGATCTGTCCTGGGGTGGGACATAGACTCTTGAGAATAGCCCAGCCCAACTGAATGCCCCCAGATGTGCTCTTGTAAGGGCTGAGAAACCACTGGGCATTGCTTCTTTTTCTGGACAAGTGGTTTAGGACTTATTTTGCTCTGAAAGCTGGATATTCACTGAAGGACTTTTTCCCATGTGGAGTACAGGGGATGGGCTGGTGCAGCAGGAGGAATTGCTTTGGAGCTGTTGCAGGCAAAGGAGAATGAAGCCCCTCTTTCTCCTATGCAATGGTCTTCCCACACCCTTTCATTTAAAGTCAGCTGGGACATGGGGATGTCCCAGCCCAGGGCACCAGGAGCAGAGGTGAGTCCATGGGGTCTCAGCCTCCAGCACTGACCAGGATACCCAGAGCTACTCCAGGAAAACAGGGCTGGAAAAGGAGGGTGACAGCACAACTACCCCATGGTGCTGCTGCAGCCACCTGGGAAACCACACCCTGCCCTGAGCACTTCCAGTGTGGGTTAAGGCAGCAAGGGGTCAACAACAGCAACCAGTGAAGAAAATTCGCCTCTCAGCAAGGCTGGAAAAGATAGGGAGGAGCTGATGTAACCAGTTTTGGATCTGTCAGCAGAGAGGAGAAGAAGGCCTGGAGACCCCCTGTCTGTCATGGAGAGAAGAAATGGGGAGGGTGAGGAAGAACCTGTGCAGATGAAGGAGAGCTGAGTGCTGGAGCAGTCTGGAGCATATGTTGGACCTCTTTGCATGGGTCTTTAAGAGCAGGATGGACAATTTGGTGATTTCTTGTATTTCTCAGATGAAAAATGAGGAGAAATCTTGAGTTGCAGAATCATCTCCCAGCTGAAATGTCAGCTTTTGTCTAAGGTGTTTTTATCTGGTTTTAGCTGGGCAGCAGCTTGTCAGTAGCTCTGAAATCCTTGAAACTTATGTTGTGCCTTTGTCTGACACACCAGGCTGGCCCAGCCATGCTTCTCATGGTGCTGATTTTATCTGCAGGCCTGTATCTGCACTGCAAACCAGGCCCACCATGGCGGAGAACCATGATCTGCCTGGGGCTGCTGCTTTTGTCGTCTTAAATTCACTTTAAATTAAACAAATCTTGAGTCTCCAATGGCACAGTATGTGGGGAGTAATCACCCTGTGCCCAGGAAGGTGCTTTGCTGAGCTCCCTGGTTGGGTCTTCAGGGCCAAGAGGAACAACCAGGCAAAGTGGAGATGTGGAATGAGCACCACGAGTGGCTCAAAGTGTCCTCATGTCCAGCTGCTGCCTTGCTCTGCCTATTATGGCACTCACCAGGTCCTGGTCCCAAGCAGGGAGGAGAAGTGTGAAGAAGTCCCAGCTGGTTTCTGCTGGGAGATACCAACAATGCTCATGTCCTCACACCTGGAAGATGTTTCAGGTGGAGTTTCATTCATTGAAATCACAGAATCATTAAGGTTGGAAAAGTCTGCCAAGGTCATCAAGTCCAGCCTTCAGCCAAATGCCAACATTCCCACTAAATCACCTCACAAAATGCCACATTTACCATATTTTGAACATTTCCAGGAGTGGGAACTTCACCACTGCCCTCGGCAGCCAGTGCTGGGACCTGACCACCCTTTCCATTGGAAAATTTTATCCCAATATCCAACCTGAACCTCCCCTTGAGGCCATTTCCCTTCATCCTGTCACTTGCTGCCTGGGATAAGAGACTGACCCTCATCAGGGTATTTTCTTATTAAAATGTTGGAATAAACATAAAAAGGAGAAGAGCTCCCTGGCTGGCTCCTTCTGGGTACATGGGGGTGGAGAAGACACAAGTTGTTTTGAGAGATTCCAGCTGCTCTGGAGAGGGAGGGGCAGGAGGGGCCTGTTCAGCCCTGGCTCCACAGCAGCCCCCCAGTGCAGGGGGTTTTGGGCAGAACTGGCTGGATGCCCCAATGGGTGCACAGAGAAGGGGAAGGGAGCAGCAGGGGAAGGCCAGGGCTAAACTTCTGACAGTCTGGGAAAGCTGGGAGTCTCCTGAGGTCAGAGGTCACCAGAGCCTGCAGATTCCTCAGAAGGGGCAGCTACAATGTCTGATCTCTGTGAGCAGGGACAGGAGCCCAGGGAAGGGCTGGAGATGGGTCAGGGGAGGGTCAGGCTGGATATCAGGGAAAGATTCTTCCCCCAGAGGGTGCTGGGCACTGCCCAGGCTCCCCAGGGAATGGGCACAGCCCCAAAGCTGCCAGAGCTCCAGGAGTGTTTGGACAACGCTCTCAGGGATGGCCAGGGTGGGATTGTGGGAGTGTCCGTGCAGGGCTGGGAGCTGGACTGGATTGTTGTGGGTCTCTTCCAGCTCAGGGTATTCTGTGAATTCAATGTGAGTGGTTATGTGAGTGCATTTCCAGGTCTCCTCTGGGGGAATGAGGCACCTTTTTCCAGAGCCTGGTTTTGCATCCTTTAATGCCAAGCAGGCAGGGATGGCTGGGATTGGGCATCCTCAGTGGTCTCCTCCTCCTCTGTCCCAAGAAGCCTGGGCTGCAAGGGGAGCAGCCTGAGGGTGAGGGTGTTGTGCACATGGCAATGTCCCCCACAGGGCTCTCTCTCCCCAGGTCCCACATGGGCAGTGCCACCGACCTGCGCTTCCCACTGGGAACTGTGGTCCACGCCCCAGCCGAGCCCTTCGGAGCAGCTCCAGGGCTGCCCCGGGCACAGAAGGGACGATTTGGTGCCCGGAGAGAAGAGCCAGCCAAGGTAAACCCTGTGCATTCCAGCATTAGGGTCTGCTCCTGCCCTGCACCCTGGGATTAGGGTCAGATCTAGAGACATGGGGCAGTTTCCTTTCCTTCCTGGGGCATTGATGGGGGAGCATTGGGTTTCCCATTGGGGTCAGATGGAATTCCTGATTGGAGGTCACCAGTCTGGCTTTTGAAGACGTGGGAATGCTGTGTAGGACTGTGGCCCTTGTTCCCCCAGGACTGGGAGCAGGCCCAGGCAGGTGGGGTCCTGGCCACGGGGCCTCACGCCTTTGACAGCGACCCCGATATCTCTGATGTGGACGAGGACGACCGCGAGACGCTGTTCAGCTCCATGGATGTGCTCTCTCCTGGTGGGCACTCAGATGCCCAGACATTGGCCATGATGCTTCAGGAGCAGCTGGATGCGATCAATGAAGAGATCAGGTATGACCATGGGCGAAACCCACCGCTGCCTTGTGCTGAAATGGCTCCAGGGGTACCACAGATAGCCAGGAAGCTCTGCTGGCCTAAAACTGGGGCCTTCCTTGGTGTGTCTTCAGCCAGGGAAGTGGCTCCAGGAGATCCAGCCACAGGGCTTGGTCATTCCTGCTGTGTCTCCCCATCCCTCAGCTGCACCAGTGCTGACTCAGAGACTCATTTCAAACAATCATTATTTTATAAAAAGTTCTCCATGGATTTTAAAAGGAATCAGGGTGTGTCTCAGCTCTGGTTTTTATGGATCCTGCTGTATCTTGCTGCCATTCCTGGGGATCAGGGGTTGAGGCACTGCACCAAGGTGCATTTCCCCAGGATAGAGGTCCTGTGTCCCTGGGAAGGTGGGGAGCCAGGAGCCCTGAGCCCCGCTGCTCCCCCAGGATGATCCAGGAGGAGAAGGAGTCCACGGAGCTCCGCGCAGAGGAGCTGGAGACGCGGGTCACGAGCGGCAGCATGGAGGGCCTGAACCTCACCCAGCTGTGCAAGAGGGCCTCCATCCCCACCTCGCTGACAGCCCTGTCCCTGGCCAGCTCGTCCCCGCCGCTCAGCGGCCGCTCCACGCCCAAGCTCAGCTCCCGCAGCGCCGCGCAGGACCTGGACCGCATGGGGATCATGACGTTGGTGAGGAGCCAGGAGGGGCCGGGGCTGGCGGGGGTCCGGCTGTGAGGTGGGAGTGATGCTCGGTGTCCGCACGGGCCTGTGGGGGGTGTGGGACAATGGGGTGCCCGTGTTTGCTGTCTCCAGCCTGGCAGCCTGGCCCCGGGACTGCTCTGGGGGGGTGCTCCATTAACTGCCCCCCTTTCTGTGTCTCTCTCGCTTTCCCCCTTGCAATCAGCCCAGCGACTTGAGGAAGCACCGGAGGAAACTGCTAGTGAGTGGCTCCCATCCCGTTGGTTTTTGTCCAAGCCCTTTTTCCAGCCTGCTCCTGGCTTTGTCCACACCAGGTCAGGGTGCAGCAGGCGCGGGATGGAGCTGGGGACCCCAGGGATTCAGCAGGAAAATCATGGGGATCCCAAAGGTGCTTGGACATGTTCCCGCCGGCAGCCTGGGGGGTCTGGCAGGACATGGGGAGGTTCAGAAAGCCACGGGGTCCTCAAACATTGTGTCCCCTCTGGCAACAGGGTGTCCTCAGGACATTCCCATCTGTGCTCCTCAGAGCCCTTTGATGAGGGCCAGCAGCTTCTGTCCCCACACCCTGACCTGGACCATGGGGCTGCATCCTCTCACCCCCCATTCCCAGGATCTCAGCCATACTGCCACATCCTCCCCATCCGCTTGGGCATCTGGAACCATTGCCAGAGCTCTCATTCAGGCCATTCCTGGAGCATGGCAAAGCCCCAGGGCTCTGGTGGCTCTTTTGGCCATGCCTCCATGTAGCAAGAGAGAGGCAGGCAGCAGGGCAAGGATGGAGCTGGGCTCTGGCCTCCCACCCTCACAGCCTCTCCACTTGTTCAGTCGCCCGCAGCTCGGGATGAGAGCCGGGAGGACAAAACCACCATCAAGTGTGAGACGTCCCCACCGTCTTCACCCAGGACACTGCGGCTGGAGAAGTTGGGCCACCCTGCCCTGAGTCAGGAGGATGGCAAGAGGTATGTGGAGACCCTTGGCATCTCTGTTGGTTTGAGGGTATAAGGATGTACCTGGGGAACACGTGGGATGTGAGGTGGGCTGGGGTTTGCCATGGCTTGTGCCCTGCCCAAGAATAACCTAAAGGCTTTGCTGTTCCTCTCCCTCCTCCATCTCCAGCTCACTGGAAGACCAGGCCAGCAATCCCAGCAGCAGCCAGGACTCCTTGCACAAGGGCTCCAAGAGGAAGGGGATCAAATCCTCCATCGGGCGCCTGTTTGGGAAGAAAGAGAAGGGTCGCTTGATCCAGCTGAGCAGAGAAGGGGCCACGGGGCAGGGTCTGTGAGCAGCTCTGTCCCTGTCTGTGCCAGGCTCTCCACACCATCTGGCTCTGTCTGCCATTGGGATGCTGTTAGGGTGACAGGGAGGGGCAGGGACACCCCTGCTGGCTTGGGGATGTTGGGGCCATGACAGCTTCAGGGGAGTTGGAGCTTAGTGTTTTTTCCTCTTGGCCTCTCTGGCCTGAGCATGGTGTCACCTTAATGCTCTGTCAGAGCTGGGGTGTGGACAGTGACCTCCTTCACTGTATCTCATCTTTAATGTCCTCAAATCTACTTACCTCCCCATGGATTTTGCAAAGACCTTTGGTAGAAGCTGCTTTTCCAGTCCTAAATCCTTTACTGCTTCCACCTTCAGCATTGTTGGACTCAGAGATCTTTCTGTATCCCTTCCAGAAGGACTCTGGGATTTGGAAATAGGAGGGATGGCAGAAGGGCATCTGCCTTGGCTTCCCAGGGATGCAGAGGGACCATGGGGGTGGGTTGCAAAGGGACACTATCACCTCCTGTGCTGTCACTGTGTGTCCCCCTGGCATGGGGATGGTGACAATGCCCACACTGGCCCTGGGGGAGGTCACAACAAGCCCATGGACACAACACTGACCTCAGGGTGTCTTGCTTCCCCAACAGTGGTACTGACTGACATGGAGGGGGGCATCCAGGACCCTCTGGGACTGGGCAAGCTGGGGGCTCAAGCCGAGAAGGATCGGCGCCTGCGGAAGAAGTGAGTGAACTTCCTTCCCTACCCCAGCAAGAAACTGATCTGCTGGGAAGCCATGGCACAGGACTAGGAATTGCTAGGAAATCTTGTCAACTTCACCCTCCCTTGGGCCTTGTTGCTTCCTTCACAGCTTTGTCTCCAGCTGCTTCCTACTGCCTGGGGTCTGTTCCCTTCCAAGAACTCTCCCTTCCCCACAAGCCTCCCATAAATCACTCTTCTGCTTTTGTTCCTGCCAGGCACGAACTCCTGGAAGAGGCTCGGAGGAAAGGATTGCCCTTTGCCCACTGGGATGGCCCCACTGTTGTGTCCTGGCTGGAGGTGTGTGCCTATGGATTGTCCCCATGCTGTCCCCACAGGTCTGTGTGTGCCACCATGTCCCACCATGCTTGGTCCATGTGTGTGGCTGAGGCCTGCAACTCCTGGGACAGCAGAGATCCCTGGATCCCTCAGAGCCTGTGGAATTGTTGTTTGAGTAGAGCTTTGGGTTTAAGCACAGGTCTGATGAGGAATGGCTGAAGGAGCTGGGGGGGCTCAGCCTCAGAAAAAGAGGCTCAGGGGGGACCTTCTGGCTCTGCACAACTCCCTGACAGGAGGGGACAGCCAGGGGTCATCGGGCTCTGCTCCCAGGGAACAGGGATAGGACAAGAGGAAACAGCCTCAAGCTGTGCCAGGGGAGGTTCAGGTTGCATATGGGGAAAAGTTCTTCATGGAAAGGGTGGTCAGGCCCTGGCACAGCTGCCCAGGGTAGTGGTGGGGTCACCATCCCTGGAAGTGTTTGAAAGATGTGTGGATGTGGCACTTGGGGGAATGGTTGGAACTGATCTTAGAGGGCTTTTCCAACCTTAATTATTCTATGAAAAGCTCCGTGGGTGCTCCTTCCCTGTGCTGTGACCATCAGGCACAGGCATGCTGGACTGCCCACAGGCCACTTCTGCAAGATACCACCAGACCCAGAATCCCACGTGGACATTCAGCTTTGATATTGGGCTCTAGAGAGGGTGGCCTTGCCCCTGGCATGGGAGCCAGGGTGGCAGTGCCAGGCAGTCACTGCTGTCTCTGTCCCCAGCTCTGGGTGGGGATGCCAGCCTGGTACGTGGCCGCATGCCGGGCCAACGTCAAGAGCGGGGCCATCATGTCGGCCCTGTCGGACACCGAGATCCAGCGGGAGATCGGCATCAGCAACGCCCTGCACCGCCTCAAGCTGCGCCTGGCCATCCAGGAGATGGTGTCCCTCACCAGCCCCTCGGCGCCACCCACGTCCCGCACGGTGAGTGCTCTCTGCACACCCCAGGCCCTGCACGTGCCACACAGCCTGCTCCTTGCCCTCCTTGCCCTCCTTGCCCTTGGGACCACTGTAGGGCCTTGGAGGGGGTGATGTCCCCTCGTGGACTGGCGAAACCACTGGACACATCCTCCAGCACAAAGGGCATTCCCAGCTGGAAGCATGAAGCTCTTTCCAGTTTCAAGGCTCCTGGCACTCACATGGGGCTGTTAGCTGGAGGCCAACCTTGCAAAGAGCAGAACCCAGGGGCTGGCTGCCCTGGAGAGGATAAAACTCTATCTAAAGAGCAGAAATCCAAATGTTCCTGAGGTACAGAGCCAGCTTGGTTGCACACAGCCTTTTTCCAAATCATTTCAACACAAGCCTTTTCCAGCTGAAATTCCTGGGGCGACTCAGAGCAACTGCAGATCCCTGCCCTTGGCAGGATGGAGGTGTTGTGTCTTTTGCTGGTCCCCAAAGGCCTTGAGGGGCTAATGGTGGCCAAGTAATGCCAAGACATATCTGTAGACGTGCAGCTGGCAGAAGGAAGGCTGCTATGTCCCTCTCAGATGGCTGTGTCTGGGGTCACAGCTGATGTGGACACACCTGCAGGCTCCTTGAGCATCACACTAAAGTTGAAAGGGAGATGAATGAAGGCCCTTGCTCTGCTCTCTGTGGCTGCATGGACAGCCCAGGGTCTCCTCAGGCTGTCACCAGGTTAAGCTGCAAGGATGTGTGGGTTGTCCCCAGGACAGCTCCAAGCACAGGGTGGTCTGATCCTCTACCAGCCCGAGCCTAGCTTGGTTCCAGCATAGTTGGTGGAGGCTGGAAATGAGCCCACGTGAGCCCAGGCATGCTCAGGTGGGCAAAAAGGCCAAGGGCACCTGGGCTGTCCCAGCACTGTGGTAGCAGCAGGCCCAGGGCAGTTCCCATCCCCCACTGTGCTGGCATTGCTGGGGTCACACCTGGAATCCTGGGGGAGTTCTGGGCACTTCATGACAACAGACCTGAAGGGCCTGGAAGGGGTCCAGGGAAGGGAATAGAGCTGAGGAAGGGTCTGGAGCACCAGGAATGGCTGAGGGAACTGGGAAAGAGGCTCAGCCTGGAGAAAAGGAGGCTCAGGGGGGACCTTCTGGCTTTGCACAACTCCCTGACAAAAGGGGGCAGCCAGGGGGAGTTGGACTCTGCTGCCAGGAAACAGGGACAGAAGGAGACAAAACGGCCTCAAGCTGTGCCAGGGGAGGTTCAGACTGGATATTGTGAGAAATTTCTTCATGGAAGAGATGGTTAGGCCCTGGCACAACTGCCCAGGGCAGTGGTGGGGTCACTGAAAATGTTCAAAAAATAAGTGTTGCACCCAAGGACCTGGTTTAGTGCCATGCACGGTGGTGGTGCTGGGTTGAGCGTTGGACTTGATGATATTTCAGCCTTGATAATTCTGTAATTCCATGATTCCATGGTGATTGTGAACTGAGGCCGTGTTTCTGTGGTGGTTTGCTCTGACCCCTCTGCTCTTTTCCCTGCAGTCCTCTGGAAATGTCTGGGTCACCCATGAGGAGATGGAGAACTTGGCAACTTCCACCAAGACGGTGAGGCTGGGCAGGCCCCAGGGTGTTGGGGGAAGCCCCTGGGCTGTCAGGGTCTGAGCAGCTCCAGGTGTGTTAACCCAGAGGGAAAGGCATCCCTCATGTCAACTCTTGGCTAGCACCCTACAGCTCTTTAGAAACCCTCTTTCAACCTTTAATGTCCCAGCATTTTTGAAAAGTAGCTTAAACCCCATCAGATTTTTTTTTTTTCTTATGGATTTCACTGGGTTTCCAGAGCACCCTG
This sequence comes from Pycnonotus jocosus, assembly GCA_013400435.1. Lineage (NCBI taxonomy): Eukaryota > Metazoa > Chordata > Aves > Passeriformes > Pycnonotidae > Pycnonotus > Pycnonotus jocosus. The sequence goes on along the minus strand of VWYP01003270.1, from coordinate 167,264 downwards.
GCTGTTTAGGAGTTAAAGATAAAACCCAGGAGTGATCTTGAGACACATGAGATCCCCAAATCATTCTGCACCCAAGTCATGGTCTAATCCCCCACTGACCTTAGCACACCCAAATATTGTCCCCATCGTGTGTCCTTGTGACTGGCTGACAGCTTGGGGACCCTTGCAGGGATGTGTCCATGCTCCCAAAAGCTCTGGCTCATTTGGAGAGATGGAGCCACACTCCCTTCTCTGCACCCTGATCACCTGCTATCCGTGTCTCAGAGCAGGACAGCATTTGGGATTGTGGGAACTGTGTCCAAGGCCAGGTTGGCACACCCTGGGATAGCAGAAGATGTCCCTCCCCATGGCAAGGGTGGAATAGGATGAGCTCTAAGGTCCCTTCCAATCCAAACAAGTTTGGGGTTCTCTGAAATAGGCATTTTATTGAAGCTTTTGTTGAGTAGCAGGGATGTGCCACTGTCCCTTGGCAGGTTCTCTGAGTCTGAAGAAAACCAGCACAGGTTAGCAAAGGAGGAAATTGCTAATAAAAAATTACCAAATTGCCTTGGGCAGCCCCCTGCAGGTTGTGACAGATGTACTGAAGCTTAATTTCCTTTCATCCATCTGACCTGGGGGGACCTAAGAACTCTCCATGTTTCCCAGGGAAGATGAACGAGCCCCGGGGTCAGTGCTATCCCCAGTCTAAGCCTCATCCTATCCTCTTCTCCTTCTCCTTTTCTCCTTCTCCTTCTCCTTCTCCTTCTCCTTCTCTTCCCTTCTCCTTCTTCTCCTTCTCCTCCTTCTCCTTCTCCTTCTCTTCCCTTCTCCTCCTTCTCCTTCTCCTTCTCCTTCTCCTCCTTCTCCTTCTTTTCCCTTCTCCATCCTGTATTCCTTGTTAGAGATGGGGTGGGAACCAGGCTCAGCAGGGTCAGGGTGTCCCCAGCACCCTGAGGACAAGGCTGAGGTCCCCAAGCCATGGGAGTGAGCCTTGTCCCCTCCATGTCTCTCTGTGCTGAGGAGTCTCATGCTTAGTGCCGGTGGCAGGCCCTGTCCCTGTGCAGGGCCACCAGGTACTAACTTTGCTGTTCTTTCTGTTGACATGCTGCATGTGTTGCACTTAGGACACAGAGGAAGGCAGCTGGGCACAGGTGAGGTCCCTGGGCCACCCTTGTCCATGGGCGGTGCATGGGGTGGTTGAGGGGGAAGCTGGAAATCTCAGGGGATGTTTGGGGTATTGATGTTCACTGAGGCCTTGGAGGCTTTTACCTGCACCCCTTGGCCTGGTGGGCCACCTCTCAGGTACAGGATATCTTCCTGGGTCCTTCTCTGCTGCAGGCAGTGGCTTTTCCTGGGACCTCTGTGAGATCCAGAGCTTGTGTTAAAAACCCCCACCTGTGTGACTACCCTGCATGCAGGCAGGATTCCAGCTGCACATTTACTTTTCATCTGTTTTGTAGCCCCAAGTCCATACAGATGATTTTTATGAACCAAAGAGGTATGAGGAAAAGAATCCTACTCGGATCCATCTCTTCTGGTTTTATCCCTCTCAAGTGTTTTCCTTCTGGTGGATTTCAATTCATTTTTGGGCCCAAAATCAGTTTGCAGTGGAAGTGAATAGGTGGGTTTTTTTCCCAAAACTCACCTCTTTTTTTTTTGTTTTGAAGTCATAAAATAATATTCTTAAAGTAGAGATTCTTAAAAATCAGCTGGAAATACACTGGAAGCTGTTTCTCAGTTGTTTCATCTTTCAATGAATGTGCTTTTTCCAGAGGCAGCTGCTCATAAAGTCCAGTTATACCTTGCCATTACTTTTGGCTACTGCTTTGTCTCCTGGGGGAACATGAGTAGGGCACAGACCATGGCCAACAGGACCATTCCCTCCAGCTCCTTCAGTACCACCCAGGGCTTGACTCCTCTGGCCTGGGTTTAGCCTCAGGACAGTGACCCTCCTGGGCTGTCACTGATCTCCTGGGATTCTGCAGCTCCACCAAGGCCTGGGTTCTCCCCAGCTTCTCCATGTGCTTCTCTGCAGACATTGGCCTATGGGGACATGAACCACGAGTGGATTGGGAACGAGTGGCTGCCCAGCCTGGGTCTGCCCCAGTACCGCAGCTATTTCATGGAATGCCTGGTGGACGCGCGGATGCTGGACCACCTCACCAAGAAAGACCTGCGGGTGCACCTGAAGATGGTGGACAGCTTCCACCGGTGAGTCCTGGCCCCCAGAGCACCCCAGCATGCACATGGACCAGAGGAGCGGGGGATTTGACAAATTCTCCTCTGTCTTGGGCAGCCCTGGATGGCTCTTCTGGGTGGACTCACTGCCCTGAGCTGGAGCAGCTCTTAAGGGCAGAAGTTCTCCTTCACCTTGCTCCCTGCTGCAGAACTGCAGAGAACCAGGCCTTCCCCTGGCTGTGAAGCAAACCATGGGCAAAACTTCAGGCTCATCCTACCTGGTGCTCTGCTGCTGTCTGCCAGCAGCCCCATGGGAGAAGGCTTGTGCCATCCCAGCCATGGTTCCAAACCAGGATCCAACTCTGCCATGGGATTCCCACTGCCCACTCTGACCCATGGGCCTCTTGGTGCCAGGGTCGCTTCCAGGGGTGAGCACTTCAGCCCTGGAGCAGCCCCATGGACTGGTTCCCCCTTCCCTCTCTAACCACCAAGAGTGGGGATTGTTTGGATCTGTGCACTCTCAGGCAGCTGGAACAGGCTCAAACTGATGGAGTGGGGAATTGCCATGGAAGGGAGGGACATTCCCCATTTTCCAGCTTTGGGTTGTGTCCTGACCCATCCCTGGCCTGAAGCATCTTTTGGGCCTGTGGGGAGCATGCAGAGAGGGGTGTCCCTACCCGGGTCCCTCCCAGCCACATGTCCTGGAGGGCTGGGTGATCCCTTGTGTCCCTTTGTGTCCCCTCATGTTGTTGCAGCACCAGCCTCCAGTATGGCATCATGTGCCTCAAGAGGCTCAACTACGACCGCAAAGAGCTTGAGAGGAGGCGAGAGGAGACCCAACATGAAATCAAAGGTCAGCAGCCCCTGTCCAGCTCCAGAACAGGAAAAGAGACAGCTCCCAGGAGATACCCAGGGCTGGTTGCTCTTCTGTCTCTTATTGTTAACCCATTCTGAGCCCACAGGGCTGTTCTCCTGAGGGACCTTCCTGCTGCCCTGATAAGTGCCTTTATCAGCTGACCCCAGGCAGGCATGAGGAGGGAGGAGGGGAAAGCAAAGATGCAGCCTGAGCATCCCATGGTCTTCTCTGCCCATTTCCCTACTCAGGATATTCCCAGCTTGATTAGCCTCCCCTTCCTCATCACTGTCCTGAGATTCCCTACACATCTGGCTGCTGCTTGGATTACATCTCATTATTGATAATGCCCCTAATTACATCAGCAGCTGTGGGTTCTTAGGATTAATTGTCACAGTTGTTTTCTGCCTGTTATTTCAGCTTAGAGCTTGGTAAATTGAACTGAGCTGTTTGTGGACTTGAGCTCCCAGTCTTGCTGCTGACTTGGGAAGGAGAGTCCCAGGATCATCCTGGGTCAAAGGGAAAAGGCCTCAGGACTCCCCCAGACCTCCTCAGAGCCACGAGTGTGGTGTGAGGTGGCCCTGAGCTGTGTCCTTGCTGTCATGCAGATGTGTTGGTGTGGACCAATGACCAGGTCATTCACTGGATCCAGTCCATCGGGCTGCGCGAGTATGGGAACAACCTGGTGGAGAGTGGCGTGCATGGGGCCCTGCTGGCCCTTGACGAGAACTTTGACCACAACAGCCTGGCTCTTGTGCTGCAGATCCCCACTCAGAACACCCAGGTAGGAGCAGCATCCTTGGTGGATTTTGGAGGAGAGTGGCCAGCAGGGGACATGGCTGTGGTGTGACTGCACCAGTGTCACCAACTCAGCTCTGCCTTTCAAAGCAGAGCCCTCCTATGGCATGGGAACTTTTTCTGTCACACTCAAGTTTTCCTAGGATAGAAGTTTGGGCTGGAAGCACATCCGCCATTAATGGGGGATAATCATTTTTTGGTTAATTGCAGGCTCGACAAGTACTGGAGAGGGAGTTCAACAACCTGCTCGCCTTAGGCACGGACCGGAGGCTGGATGATGTGAGTGCCAAACCTCTCCATGTCCTGTGTGACTGGGGAAGGACTTGGGGATGTTGGTGGATGAGAAGCTCAACGTGCCCCGGCCATGAGTTCTGGCAGCCCAGAACCTTTCCATGTGCTGGGCTGATCCCCCAGTGTGGGCAGCAGGGCAGGGGGGATTCTGCCCCTGTGCCCTGCTCAGGTGAGACCCCACCTGCAGAGCTGCCTCCAGCCCTGGGCTCCAATATCAGGAGGATGTGGAGCTGGAGCAAGTCCAGAGGAGGTGCTCTGAGGGCTGGAGCTCCTCTGCCATGAGTGCAGCATCCCTTGGAGTCTTTACTGCAACTTTTGTGTTGATGTCTCCAAGGCATCTTTGCAGGCAGGCTGTAGAGAAGAGACAGATGAGCTGGAAAGGAAAAACCCAATGCCATGGGATCCCAGCAAGATGTCCTATGTCCTTTACCCAGTTTGATCCCACACTTGCTAGAGCTGATCATCAAGGACAGGCATACCCTTGTTAGCTGGTGTCTCCCACGCTGTTCCCTGCAGGGCGATGACAAAACCTTCCGTCGGACGCCGTCCTGGCGCAAGCGCTTCCGCCCGCGGGACGTGCACAGCATCAGCCTCCTCAGTGGCTCTGCTGAGACCCTCCCCGCCGGCTTCCGTGTCACCAGCCTCGTGCCACTGCCCCCTCCAGCTGCTCCAGCCAAGAAAATGCCCCCGGAAGGTGCGTCAGCCCTTCTCCAGAGGGTCTTCTCCCACCCCTGCTCAGAGTCTTAGGGAATGTGGGCAAGGATGTGCCACCAGGAGGGGAAAGGGATAGGAGGGGAGAGGGAGAAGGAGAGGGAGAAGAAAGAGAAGAGGGAGAAGGGGAAGGGGAAGGGGAAGGGAGATGAGAGCTTACTGGTCACCCAAGATGCTCAATCCATGTGATCCTGGAGCTGTGGCCTACTGGAAATGGTTTTTCTGGAAGGGTTACTTCAGACCTGTGTGTGATTTCTTAGTTATGAACTACAAGGACAAATTAGGGGCCAGGATTGGGACATGAAGTGGGATATGTCACCCAGCGGCTGCCAGGATGCAGGAGCCCAGTCTGGGCCAGTTTTCTCCATTCTGCCTTTTGGGAACCACCCCCAAAGGGATATATTAACTGGTTCCATTTGCCTGAGCCCTCACAGGACCTGCTGGGACACCCTGGATGCCCATACTGCTGGCTGTCCTGTTTTATGTCCCAGGATCTGCCCCTACCACACAACTCTTTCTTCAAGGTGTCTTGGTCCCTTCCAAAGCTGTTGGGAGGCAGAAGCTCCAGCCAGGTCACCCCAGTGGTCCCACTATCCCAAGGCAGCAGCTGCTCTCCACTGGAGCAAAGCTGGCTTCAGCAAGCTCAGAAACGAGGGTGGGAATGAGAATTAAAAAGCTGTGTACTCACCTTCCAACTCCAAACCTCAGACAGCTCTTCTCCTGCCTCCAGTTTTGCTCAAATGTTGCAGCTTTCCATCCTGCAGTTTGGGTCAAGCTTCTGTTTGACCTTTTCCACCCCATCCCTGGAAGCTACAGTTCCCACCTGGCTGAGCACAGTGAAACCTGGGGCAGAATCCCACCCAGACAGGGAGCAGGGTGCTCACTGCTCAGGAGCAGGGATGGCGAGTGGCAATTTCCCAAATACCCTGGAACCTCAGGAGCATCTGAGCTGGCCAAACGTGGCTCTTCCTCTGACCCTCACATTCATGTGGCTGCAGTGCACAGATGTTGCTCAATAAACAGGATTTGGGGAAGCTGGGGGCTAATTGGAGCAGTCACTAATTGCTTTGCTCTTTGGTTCCCTTTCAGTCGGTGCCTCTGGGTCCCCAAGGCTGGAGACCTCGACGGTCCGGACGTACTCGTGCTGAGGGTCAGCAAGATGGGAGCCAGGCCCTGGGTGAGTGCAAGGCCGTGGAGCTGGCTGGGGACCAAGGGCAGAGCAGGAGCCCCAGCAGCACCCAGGCAGGGGCTGCCCTCACCAACGTTTGCCATGGCCATGGAGGGCCAGGGGGGCCTCAGTGGTGGAGGAGATGCTGCTGCCCGAGGCTCACAGAGTTCGTCCACTCTTGGACAGACGGCTCCACTGGGGACCTCAGGATGCCATCTCATGAGGGTCCCACTTGGGTGAGGGAAGGATAGTCAAGCACTTCAGGGAGGCTTCTGGGACCCTGCTGTGCCCTGAGCCATGGTTACCCCATGCCAGGAGGATTCAATGCTGATTCCATCTGGGTTTGTTGGCTGGTGGGTGCGCAAGTGGAGCTGAGCCAGCATCCTCACGGGGCCTTTCCCACTTTGCTCCTCAGCACATCCCCATGTCCGTACGCCACGTGCTGGCTGCCTTCCAGGATGAGAGCCCAGCCTGTGCCTGTTCCTCAGCCCAGACCCACAGACTGTTGCTGCTGTGGACCAACTGGATCTGTTCCTCCTGCTCGTGCACCCCCCACTTCCCCTGGCTCCTGTGGCTCCCGCTGTGGCCTGCCCCCCACTTCTCCCCACACTGGCTGGGCCATGGACGTGCTCCAGATGCCATCCTGGTGTGGTGCAATCTGGGGAGCAGCACAGACACCCCCAAAGTGTCTGTGATGTCTGGAAGCCTCCCTCCTGCCTGGTTCATGTTGCCAATCTGCCACGGGGCTGCACTGACTCACCCGCGCCCTGGGTATCAAGGATGCTGCTGCCCACAGGACTTGAAGCCAAGGAAGATTCAGGCTTGTGAAAATCCTCCCTCCAGGGTGGCCAGGCAAGGAGCTGCCCTCAGGGCCACTGGGGCAGTGCCAGGGCTGGTGCTGGGTGGGAAGAAGGGGGCCCAGCATGAGATGAGGAGGGCGGTGACTGCCCAGGGCTGGGCAGGCAAGGTGCTGATTTTGGTGCTGTCAGGTGCCCTGTTCGGGGGGGCTGTGCCTGGGACCACCCCATATGGCTCACAGGGACAGTGCCTGGCACCCATGGGAGAGGGGACCCTCCTTGGGTGCCCGGGGAGACAACGGGAGCCCCCTCTGTGCCCAGGATATGTCACCGTTCCCCTCTGGCTACAGAGGAGATGCTCTCCCCTCCTGCCTCCTGGCAGGGGTCAATCCAGGAGGCTCTTAACTCTTCCCATTTCTTCCCTGTAGGGTAGGATCTCTTTGTCTCCTCATGCCACGTTTGCCTTGTGTGGCCCCTATTTCTGATGTGATATTTATTGATGGCTGGAATGACCTTATACTTATCATGTGCTGTCTGGAAGTGCAATATCTGAGAGACTCTACAGTCACAACGTCTTTTTGGTGTATCATTTGCCTAATACAGTATTAAATATTTTTTTAATTTGAAGAGTCAGTGAGCCCTTTATATCGATGCCCTATTTCTTTTGTCATATTATTGGTACTGCATGGACTCCAAACCCTGGATCAGGTCAGGAAAGGATGTATGTGTGCTCCAATAAACAGGATTTTAAAACAGTGCCGGCTTTGAGCCTTCTTTGTAGAGCCCAAATTAAAAATATCATCAATCTAGAGCTCGCTCAAGATCTTTGGGGCACAAGGCTGAACCCTAGTTAAACTCTAGTGAAAGTGAAATCACTGGTCTGCGTAGGGCTGATTGAAATGTGGCACATCCAGTTCCCAGCTGAGTGACTCTGCTGAGGTCCAGCTGGATTTACTGATATGAAAATCTCCAACCTGGATTTGGGGATTGTGGAACTGGGGAGACCTACACAGGGCAGGACAACAGTAAAGGAAACCCCAAGCTGTCCAAACAAGAATGCCTTTATTTAAAAAAGAATCCAAATAAGTTAGCAAAAATAATAATTAAAAAACCCTAAATGGCAACTGCACACAGCGTTCAGTAGAAAAGACAGATGGGCTCCGGGTCAGCACCACCGGACACTGGCCGGAGAGAGACCTTGGTCAAGGAGCATCTGGAAAACTCAGCAAAGCGAACCCAGCACACACATTGGCCCCAAACCCGCCCGTCCCCAGCCGGGCAGCAGAGCAGGGCCTGGCCCCAGGAAGCCCCTGCAGGACCTGCGGCCGCTGCGGCGCTGCCCCATCCCACCTCTGCCTATTCTTCTTCCAGCCCGGCAGGAGCGTTCTGCAAGGAGTGGGAAGGGACCCGAGTGGTGTCAGCCATGCAGCCCACAACACTGGAGGGGTAGGTGTGATTTCCAGCAGCTGGACCCTTCTGGCATCTCATTCCCACCCCGTTACCATCTCGAGGAGCTGCCGGGGTTTGTGCCAGCTCAGTTTTGACCCCGCTTCTCTGGGAACGTTACAGCCACATCCTCCACGGCAATGCTCTCCACAATGGAAGACAGTGAATGCAGGTTGCGCTCCTCGGCTGCCTCGTTGGCCAGGAGGTGATCTGAGGAGACAGAGGGGTGAGGACACTGCTGGGAATGGGGCCTGTGTGCTGGAGATGGCTCCTGGTTCTGCTCAGGGGAATGTAGGTTAATGGTGAATGTTGGACTTGATGATCTTCTGCACTCATTACAATTTGTTGGTTCTTTTCTACGATTCTATAACCCCATGATCCCCCACATGGCCAGAGTGACCTAGGGCTGCCAGCCCCCACCCTGGGGAAGGATGAGAGAGTAACAGGGAGTGGAACTTTTAGACCTTTTATAGGTTTTAATCTCCACTGGAAAATGAGATTTAAGTTTCTGCCTTCTGGGGAAAATAACGTGGATTTGGCAGGGGCGAGGATAATGGCAAGCATGGAAAAAAAATCAACGGTTGCCAAGGGGGTATAGAGAGGGAAGGGGGGATGGGGCAGCATTGTCCAGCCATGCCCAGTGATGCCCAGCCATGCCCAGCTGTGCTCAGCAACACAGACAGCAAAGCCAAGCCAAGGGATGGCAACAGATTAAACCCCAGCTGGGGAAAAAGGCAGCAGGGCCCAGGCTGCTGCAGCCCAATTTCTCAGCTCCCAAGGGTTGGTGTTTTGGTGAAATCAGGGCTTGGAGAACCCTGAATTGCTGAGCATTGAGCCAAGGAGGTGCTATAGGATTTCTGAGCTCACCACTCTGCAGCAGTGGGATGGGGAGAGAAGGACAAGGTTCCTTCTGTCCTTTGCTCCAAGCATCTCCTGCCCGGGGGTGTTGGTTCAGTGATGCTCTGCTCCAGAGCTGTGGTGTCCCCGCTGTTCTGACTCCCTGCATAGCCCAGTGAGGTTGTGGGATGTGAGGAGGGCATTACCTGCGGGGTTGGTGCCGAACTCCAGCTGGCTGCTCCACTCAGGGCTGCAGGAGGAGCTGCCGGACCCACACTCGCTGGCTGCCTGCAGGAGCCCAGAGCAACCGTGTGTCACCTCCTCTGGCACGGCCAAACCCCAGCAGCATCCCCACAAACACCTCACGGGGCCCATCCCACAGCATGACACCCCTCCCTCCCCACCTGGAGGAGCCAACATCACACAGGGTCCCCAGGACCCATCAGGGCCAGGTGCTTCCTTAACCATAAAGGCTGAAAATCTCCTTCTTGTGGACACTGGCCACAAAGAAATGGGGCTCCCCTCTCACTGATTATGAAAAAGGGCTGGAGACAAACAAATGTCCTTGGGCAAAACACTTTTTTGCTGAGAATCATAAAAAATTACACAGGGCTGGATGCCTTCAGGCCATCCTGTGGCAGGGGGTTGGAAAAAGCTTTTGGCAGTTTGATTTGTGAATTTGGGACTGAGTGGTTCTTTTGGAGGAAAGAGCTGACAGCATGAAAAATGAGAGCATTATTCAGAGAAGCTCAGAATTATTTTTTATTGGAGTGTGTCTCTATCTAGGAGTGGGTGTCAGCTCAGGTAAAACCCCAAATGTGATTTATATGAGCAACCCCACGGACCCAACTCTTTGTGGCAGACTAGAATGGCACTTGGATCTACAAGCTCATGGCAGCATGGGATAATTAACACTTGGACTTATTCCCCATTAAAGCAGGAAATTCTTACAGATATTAACTTTTTTCCCCAAAAAATATTGGCTTTTGCATCAATATGTGAACCCCTAGCTACACCTGGGAGAAGGGGCAGCTCAGAACAGAAGTGACAAAGGGACAGCTCAGCACACTTTTGAGCACATTTGCAAATCCAAGTGGATTCTGGGAAGTGGAAATTGGATTCTGGCATCCAAGTGGATTCTGGGATTAAAGTGGACACTAGGAAGTCTCACAAATATCTAGGATGGAGCCTAAATACTTTTTCATTCTTTTATTCAGCATTAAATTGGACTACCTGGATATCTACTGGTTTGGCCCTTAAATCACTTAGTCTGGAAAAAGATGCAGGATTCCCTCTTCTGGGTGTCTGAGAAAGTCCTTCCATATATGTATCTATATCTTTATCTGTATCTGCATCTATATATCTATATATCTATATCTATGTATCTCCATATATCTATATGTCATATTTATATCCATAACTACATTACCTATTTCTGTATCTATATCATCCATATCTACATTATCTATGTCTCCATAATCAGTATTTATAGATATACCTGTATGTAATTTATATTTTATATATCTATAGATAATCTATATAACTTTTACTACTGTCTATATTATCTCTATATATTTATTTAATCTATCTCTATAGCTAACATATCCATATCAATTTAATCTCCACCTAATTTATCTATATGATCCCTACATCTATAGAACCCATAGCATTCAATGCCTATACCAATAGATGCCCCTACATCTTTTCCATCTGTATTGATCATCTCTCCCTACACCTGTAGCTGTAGTTTCAGCTCTCTGTGCATTCCCAGATCCAAACCTCAGAGCAGCAGGGAAGCACATGTCCAGCCATCCACAAGAACTAGGGGGCAGATGAAAATACCTCTCAAAAACTTGGTTAAATGACCAAACTTTTGTAGAGTGACAGGTCCTGGCTCTCTGGGGACGGTGGAAGGACACAATGACAGTGTGTCATCAGCCAGTGCCCAAATCAGCCCCTTCAGTCCTAGAAACCAGAGGTGTCCTTGTGCCACCCCTTTCATCCCTTCCTCTGCCTAGGTGTGAGCAACGTGTGTTAATTTTATTTTGTATTTTATGCTTTACATTTCATATTTGTATTTCTATTTTTGTATTTAGTATTTAACATTATTATGTTATGTTTTGTTATGTTATATTTTCATTTAATTTAGTTCTATGTTTTTAACTTCATTTTCACCATTCCCACCCCTCCCCAGCGCAGGCCCACGTGTCACTCACACGCATAGCCCCAATGCACCCATTCACAGGGACAGAGTGGCAGCAGCGCCTTTCCTGCAGGGATGTGAGCACTTGGCACGGTCGGATCATTGTCTCCGTGCCCCCGTGCAGGACACACTCACCCATCCACCAGTGTCCCAAGATGGCAGTGTCTGCCTCACCCCAGAGCTGGGGTCCTGTTCCCCCACCCAGCAGCACCCAGTGCCCCAGAGCTCCTACAGTGCCTCTGCTTGGGGTTACCCCCGCACGGCAACACCCCCACAGAGCAATGTCGCCACAGAGCAATGTCCCCATAGAGAATCACTCCTCTGTGGCATCACCCCCAAAAGGCCTTCACCCTGAAATGGCATCAACCCCTTAAAGCATCGTCCCACAGAGCGTAGCCCGCATAGAATGGCACCCCAAAATGACATCACCCACATAGAACATCATTCCCATATGGCATCTACCCTATAGAGTGTCACCCCCATAGGGCATAACCTCCATAGGGCATTGTTCCCACAGAGCATCTCTGCCACAGAATGGCAAAATGATCCTACATCAGGCATCAGCTCCACAGACTATCACCCTTAAATGGCATCCCCCTACAGAGCATCGTTCCATGGAGTATCACCCCATAGAAAGTCACCTCCACAGGGCATTATCCCCATAGAGCATCAGTCCCATACGGCCCTTCTCCCACGGAGTGTCACCCCGAAATGGCACCACCCCCACGGAATGTCACCTTCATAGGCATCCCCCCACGGGGCACACCCCCCGCACCTGCTCGCAGCCCAGGCTGGGCACCGGGGGACAGCCGGGGGTACTCACGGCGGGCTGGGGCGCGGCGGGCCGGAAGCGCAGGTCCCGCTGCTCCCGCTCCTGCTGGTTGAGGGAGCTGAGCAGGCTCTGGAGCCGCTCGATGTACTGGATGGCGCTGCGCAGGATCTCCACCTTGGGCAGCCGCTGGTTGGGGTTCAGGAGGGTGCTGCGCTTCAGAGCCTCGAAGGCCTCGTTCACCTTCTTGAGCCGCCGCTTCTCCCTCAGCGTGGCAGCGCGCCGCCGGTCCATGGACACGGATTTCCTCTTGCACACCTTGCAAGCCCAGGGCAGACACTGCCCGGGACAGTGCTCGGCCAGCGCCTCCTTGTCCTCCAGAGCCACCCTGCCCTCGGCACACAGGGCCGCCTCGGCGCGCTCAGGGAACGCCGCGGGCTCGTAGGCCTGCAAGCGGGAGCCCAGAAAGTTTTCCCCATCGTAAAACCTCTGCTCCGGGAAAAAATACGGGTTGGTCTCGAAGAGCTCCATGGGCGGCTCGGGGACGTGTGCGCGGCTCGGGGACGGCTGCTCCCTCTCCCCGCGCCAACTGCTTGGTGCCATTTAAACCCCGGCGCTGGCATTAAATCACGGAGATAAATATAGAAAACCCAAAGGAAACCTGAGCCCACCCTAAGCTGCTGCCTCACATCAAAACTTGTCCGTCTGATTCTATGTGCTCTCCCCACGGGGATTACAGTGCCCGGCCCGGCGGGGCTGGGGGGGCTGGCACGGCGGGGAAGCAGCTCGGCCGGACCCGAACAAGGGCTTTGTGTGAGCTCCGAGGTGCCACTGGGGACGGCGGGCGGCTGCCAGCTCTCCCCACCCCCGGCATTCCCGCATCATCTGGTCCCTTCAGTTACGGCTGGGCTGGGGGAGCCGTGGTGGCCTCGTGGCAAATCTGCCTGACCAGGGCACCCCCATCCCTCCACGCTGCCCCCCTGACTCCCACGGCATCTCAAATCCGTGCCTTCCCTGCGGTGGGACCCAACACCAGCACAGCATCGTCCCCTTCCCAGCCCTTCCCATCTCCCCATCCCGCTCTGCCACATACTCCCCAAGGCCCCATCCTGCCGGTCCATGTTCCACTGATCCCACTTCTGCTGAAGCCTTGGGGAAGCCTCGGAATCCAGCCCTGGGAGGGGTATCCCAATGCAGGGAGTACCCTGGGCTCCAGTCCCGTCTGTGTGGGCACCCCTCTCCATGCTCACCAGCCCTGGATCCAGCTGCTTTGCCTGCTGCCTGTACCACAGGAATGGAACAGCCAGGAGCTGGCAGAAGCAGGCAGGAGCTGGCAGGACAGAGCCAGGCCCAACATTTCCTCTGCTGTGGGCTTCTTGAAGGTGCCCAGCCAAGTCCCTTATCACATTTTTATCACAAAATCCATGTTCCTGGCTTCTCCCATGCACCAAACCCAAAGGACACCTCCCACATGTCTCCAGGTTCTCTCCCAGCTGGCACTGCCTGATCCCACCTGTTTTCCTGTGCTGGCCTCTGTACCTGTGGGTAACCAAAGCCCCAAAGCCATCCTGATGCATGCCTCTCCCAGAAAAAACACTCATGCATTCCTGATAGGGAAACTGAGGCACACCCAGCAGCAACAGCATGACAGGGATTTTTCTCATCCCTGCTGACTCCAATGGCTTGGCTACATCTCTACAGCTTTGTCTTTAATTCAGAGGGGACTTTTTTTTCCATCTGGAGCATCAGAAACCATCTCCCATCTCCTCCTATTCCTGCTCCAAGCCAGATTCCAGCTGAGGGATTGGTCAGTGGAAAGAATGTCTGCAAAGTGCAGGACCAACCCTGCTGGGATTTTCCTTCCCCAAATTCCCCCTCCTCGCAGAGGCTGTGCTGTGGCACATTCCCTGTGCCCACTGTCAGCACCCTTGCTCCCTTGGGATTGATTTCTTGCCTTGTTGGAACCTGTCATGATGCTCTTCTCTCCTTGTTATGATTTCTTTGGGGCCAGGAGCTTTCCAACATCTCCTCACCCCACCCCAGTTCCTTCTCTCCTGAGGTCCCAGCCCTGCAGATTTGCTGTCCCCATGGTTTTAACATCTATGAAAGTCAGCACTAAGGAAAGCAGGACCTGCAGCCTTGAGCTTCACCCTCGGCACAGCTCCTGTGCTCCCCACAGTCAGTCAAACTCCAAAATACTCAAGAAGGAAAGAAATCAGAGCATCGGCTTGGTCCTTGCCTAAAGTAAAAGCACTAAAAGGGTTGGGAAGAGGCAGGGTTCATCCCTCAGGTGTGCAGAGGTGCCCATGGCAGGAGTGAAGGCTTTAGGAGTGGATAACCTGAGCCTGAGGCCTTCACATCAGCCCCACACCATCACATCAAGCAGTTTGAGTCACTCATGGGGACCTTTACCAGTGGCGCTTGGTGGACATGACCCCTTGAGCTGCAGCTGCATGCCTGGGTGAGAGGTGTCAGGAGAACCCTGGTATAAATGGGCTTTTTGGAATTGCAGGAGCATGTTTGAAGGGTGAGAGACACAGTGGTGACATAATGGGTTCCATGGGCACGTGGCTGACCCCCACAGGAGAGCGGTCAAGCATTTCTCAGTTCATAAACAGGGGCAGCACTGGGTGGGGCAGCGCTGGCTGCGTGTCCCCAGCTGGAGAAGTGGGACAAGCCAGGCCCAACAGGCCACCAAGGCCATTGTGCCCCCACACCTGAGCAGGCTGGGGAGACAGAAGGCAGTTCACGGAGATGGGGGGGAAAGGCCACTCACAATGCCAATGTGGAGTGGACACTGAGAAGAGGGATCCCACTGGCAGCTGGATTTCCCCAGCAGCTGCACTTCCTCCAGCTCCATTTGAAGTTCTCATCCAGTGATGTGGAAGCAGGGATAACACTGTGCCCACCTAACTGCAGCTCTGCAGCTCCTTCAGGCCCTCCATGCCATGAATGATCCCCCCTGAACACGGCAGAGGGACACAGCAGGGTCTGGGGTCTGTGGTCTGTGGGTCCAGCGGCCTCATCCCGGTGAATATCAAATCAAGGATAACGAATCCCATTGGGCAAGTAGCCATCATAAAGGGACCCCATGTCTGGGCTACAGGGAGGCTCCCATTGTGGCCATCCCCGCCCCACAAAGGCACCTGCTGGGGGACGCGTGAGCGTGGCTTTTCCCCGGTCCCATGGGTGCCCGCGGCGGCTGAGGCTGCGCCCCGGGTAATTCGGAGTGGAGGGGGGATTAGGGCTCTGCTGCCGGCTGTCAGGTTATCCCGTGATGGATGGTGGCGGCTGGGAGGCAACACAAAGCGACGCTGTGTGAGCCCCGGGCAGAACGTGCTGCGATCCGTCACGGGGTGACCTTCCCCCGGCCGGCGGGGGCCTCGCGGGGACGGCTCACCCCGACACAGCTGGCGGGGAGTGCAGCCACGAGCCCAGAGCCAAAAATACCCGTCCATTGACAAAATCCCAGCGAAGAAAGTTTGTCCTTTCTCCTCCAGGGCAGCTTCCCGAGCCGGTGGCCAGGTCCACAGAGTGGAGTCACGGAGAGACACCCAGGGGCTGCCTCGGCTGTTTTGCTTTCCCACCACGCCTGATGGTCTGGATTTGCTGAGTTTTGGGGATACACGTGAGCGTGCTGCAGCCTGGGGAGTGTCCCTCCCAGTACACAGAGCCTTAACCAGTGCACGTCCCTGTTCCCTGCTCGGAGCTGCACACACGGGTTGCACATCCCTGCCTGCGGCATGAGGCTGCGCCGTGCCCAGACTGGTGAAGCGATGATGGGGATGGTGCCGGCCGGCTCCCACTGAGAAGGGCAAAAAAAAATGGGTTTAGGGGCTGGTGAAGAGAATTGGGTGCCCCAAGCAGCATCCACAACCCGGGGTGCCAGGACCATCCCACTGATGGGGAGAAAGTGGGGGAAAGCTAGGACTCAGCAGATCTCATCCCTCTGGGATTTCAGCACAGAAAAGGAGACTCACCAAAATCCCACTTCCAGTCAGAGCCACCCTACCACTCCCACCGGGCACCCCACCGTCCCACATCCCCTCTTGCTTTCCAGGCTCACCGACATCCCTTCCTGCCGCCGTGACAAGTCATAACATATTTGGGAGCAGCTGCAGGCGGCGGGGAGATGCTTGGCCCTGTCCCCACTCTTGGCCGAGGAATGTGGAGCAGACCTCTCCTCCGACACCCGGGATTTCTGACGTGCCTGCTCGCCGGAGATTTGGGACAGCGACAGCTGCTGGGCTGGGCTGGGGCTCGGCAGAGCCTCCCCGTTCAGCCCCAGCCCGAGGCTTTGCACATCTACTTCTCGTCCTGCTGGGGATTTGGGGTTAGTTTGGGGTCCAGCCCATGGGGAGCGATGGAGGATGATGTCCTGCTGTCTGTCCTGGCAGGGATGCCAGCAGTGGTGACAGCACCAGCAGACAACCCCTGCCTCACCCAAAAGTGCCAACTAGTCCAGTTTGAGTTCCCTGGTGGGCTGGGAGGGAGGTGGGACAGGGATGCTCCTGCAGCTCTTGTGACCCCATGGAGCTCAGCACCCTTGGTGCCCCCTCACTCCCATCTAGGTGCCCCAGTTTCCCCATCAGGAAATCAGGGATCATGATAGAGGTCTAAAATCTGTCTAGAGAACAGTTTTATTGTGGTTATTAACTGTCTTTGCAGGTTTGACCTGGGATGGGGGTGAGGGATCGACAGAGAGGTGCCAGTGGCTGAGTAGCCCCCAGTCCACTGGATCCCAGTTTGGGGACAATACTGAGTGCCCCAGAATACCAAGCCACTGGGCCCAGTCCGTAAATTTCAGTGGGTGCCCTGCTGCAATCACCCTGTGTGCCCTGACCCATCAGGATCCCCATTTGGGGACCAAACCAGGTACCCTGACCCACGAGTCTGCTGGTTCCCAGTCCAGGGCCCACACTGGGTGCCCTGACCTCTCTCCTTGCCCACACTGGCTAGGGGATGCTCTGCAGCACTGCAGCACTAAACTTCCATGGCCTCCCTTGCTCCATAGCCCCGTGGCCTGGACATGATCTTCACAGTCCCCAGCCCCAAATCACAGCTGGAGGAGGGATTCACCCAGCAGGACCTCCACTAATGAACCTCACAGTGGGGTTTCCCTTCTGGACCCCCCCTCTGCCACCATGCCAGGGGTGACCCCGGCTGCTCCATCCTTTGTATGGTGCCACTGGCCAGGCTGTCCCCACACGTGTCCCCGAGGGAGGCGCAGTGGGGACTTGGTTTGTCAACAAGGGGTTGTTTTTCCCCGGGTGGGACACTCCAAGCTGCAGGACAGGTGGGTGTTCAGAGGAAGACCATGAATATGAGGGATTCAGTAGTGATATGTGGTGGCTGTTTGACCCCGAGAGGGGACAGCTGTCCAGGCAGAGAAGGGCATAAGGCCCAGGGATGGGACCTGGGACAGCAGTGTACCTCAGCAGGGACAGCCCTGACACGGGATGCCTGCAACCAGCAGGGAGGCCAGGAAGGGATCTGAGTGGGTGCCAGCCAGGTGTCCTGGCGGGGTGACCATCAGCTTGTCCCCGTGGTGGGTTCCTTTCCCTCCATGGCCTGACTTGGGGCTAATGCTTCAGGCCCAATGTCTGGGGAGTAGAGGAAAAAGGAGCTTGTGATGCTGATATCGAGCTTTCAGGACATAAACCAGTGACTCCTGTATTTTTCTGCTCCCACCCCAAGTGGAGCAGCAAATTTTGGCACAAGGAGGGGTGACACCCACCCTCCTCTCCCCCATGAAGGGCACCCCGTGGTAACTCAGAGAGACAAGGAGAGAGGGTTGTGACGATTTTGTGGCTTCAGCGTGGGATTCCCCGGGGGGAAAGGAACAGCAGACTCCCTCGCTTGACATGCCTGCAGTGATGCCGGACACGCCGGACCCCAGGGAGGGACCCCCAGCCCTTCCGGAGGTGCCCCACCCCGAAAATTCCCCAGTCAGGGGCAGAGCCTTTCCGTGCCCCCTCTGCTTCTGATTTTCCCCCTGTCTGGGGGGCCGAGCCTCAGCAAACTCCGACCCCCGCTCGCATTCCCAGCTGTCGCCGCTCCGGCACCGCTGCCGGCATCGCTCTGGGGGCTGGAGGAGGATCCCGGGGGATTCCTGGGGGCCAGGCAGAGCTGCACCCCATGGGGGTCCCCGGGCCAGTCCTGCCCGGGATGTCCTGCTCCCAAAGAGCTGATGGAACTGGGGCACAGGCAGAGGGGAGGAGACCCGGGAGGATGAGAAAGGGTTGGGAGGGGTGAGAAGGCCTGGTGGGTTTTGGTGTAGGGAACAGAAGTGGGGCAAGTGTTTTTGGGGTGCTCCCCATGCCCCGTTTCAGAGGGCCAAGCTCCTCCCAGCCCATCTCAGTCACTGAGGACATGCAACCCCTGGCTACCTGTGAGGAAATGCTTTGAAAGGCAAATTTGTGGAGCCATGAGGTTGTGACCAAGGATAAACCCTCCGTTCCAAGGTCAGGTCGCCCGAGGGTCCCATGGGATCAGGGAGGGTCAAGGCTCCAGCTCCGTGCAGGAGGAACGGCAGGAGGGAGGAGGGATGCTGGAGGGATAGAGCAGGGATGAAGGAGGGATGGCAGGAGGAATGTAGGAGCCATCAGCCACCACAGCTGGACGGGAGAGGGCACCAACAGCCCTGTTATCCACAGCCGAGTCCGGATTTAGGGAATGCACACCGCGAGTTTGAGCTCAAATGATCTCAGACCCCTTTGAATTCCCCTTTTTTTGGGGGGGGGCAACCCGCCCTTCTCCCCGCCCTTCTCCCCGCAGGATCCAGGATGGGGCCCTGGCGGCTGAGAGGGGGGATCAGGATCTGAAAACCCGTGGGGTGTTCCCCTTGTATCCAGATCCAGTTCTCCAGCAGGGATAATCCCAGCTATTTATTTCCGACGCCCCTCATGGGAGAAAATCTTGTGGTTTGTTTTTTTCCCGCGGCGTAATGACCCCAACAGGTGCTTTTCCTGCCTGACGGCCGAAAATAACTGCCAGGGTTTGGCTTCCTGCAGTTCCTGCTCCAGTCCCAGTTCCCTCATTCCTCTTTTGGGTCAAAACATCCTAATCCGGGAAGGGGAGGCTCCAGGGAAGTGGGGGGGACTCCCCGGAAACACTTTCCTTTGCGTTTTCCTGCTCATATGGGGATGAAATTGTCCTGGAGAAGGAATTTTTGGCCTCAAATGTGTGTAGACACATTTGCCCCCAAATCTGTTTTGGGGAGCAACTGGTTTTCATCCTATAGGGAGGAACAGGAGTGTGATTTGAGGAGCTCCCTTCTCTATTTCTTCTGCAGCATAAATATAAAATAATACGAATAATAGTAATAAATTATTATTAGTATTAGTATTGTTATTATTGGTATTGGGGTTTTTTTTTCTATTTATTCTCTTTCTCCTCTGTCCCTCATGGGATGCTCTTTCCCAGTGCCCATGTCCCATCTGGTCCCTTTGGCTCCATGGGTTTAATTGTTTTTGGGAACACAATGGCTGGGGTAGGGGGGAGCCCCTCAGCCACTGGAGTTCAAGTTGGTCTCTGCCCTTTCAAGAGCATTTGTTTAGGGATGTGAAACTGGGAGCCTCAGTTGCCCATGGGTCTGGGGAGGTCCCTTGTACCCAGGAGGGGACCCTGGGCTTCTTTCCCAATTTCCCAGTGCCTGGGTACCTTTTCATCCCAGAGGATCCCTAGAGGTGCAACACATCAGCTCCTGCCCACCTATAATATTTTGGGAAGGGCGAGGAGCTGTGAGTGTCATGGGGGCACATGGGTGTCACAGGGAGGCTCCTTCCCTGCTCCATCCCCACGTGCAGAACCTGGATGGAGGGGACGGACATGGATGGCAAACACTGCTCCAGCCAAGGCTTTTCATGAAAAGGGCTGCTTCTGGGGTGAGGAGAGGAAATTTGGGGTTACTGCCTTCATAACGTTGT
Organism: Pycnonotus jocosus; assembly: GCA_013400435.1. NCBI lineage: Eukaryota > Metazoa > Chordata > Aves > Passeriformes > Pycnonotidae > Pycnonotus > Pycnonotus jocosus. The sequence goes on along the minus strand of VWYP01003270.1, from coordinate 147,306 downwards.
CTGGGGTCTCTGCCCTTCAGCCTGGTGCGTTTCCCAGCCTTTCCCAGCAAGGGAATGTGGAGCCAGCAGTCCCCCTCGGCCCCCCCACCCCACCCCCACCCCGCTCTGCTCCGCCAGAGCTTGGAGAGAATCTGGGGAATGTCAGCCCCCCAAAACTGCAGCCGCCCAGCTGACACCCCTTGGCATGTGCAGCGCTGACGAATCCCTCTCTTCCCTCTTCTCCAACCTCTGGAGCCGTGCGGCACCGCGGTGGCAGCAGGTCCGGGGCATCACCGAGTGACCTCCCGGGCGCAAATTCCTCCGGGGCCCCGCAGTGAGAGGCTGGGTGACTCCCCGCTCGGTGACTCTCCTCTCGGTGACTCCCCTCTCGGCCCTGTCCCCAGATTCCCCCGTCGCTGGCAGAAGCGGCTGCAAAGGCAGCAGAAGCCTCCGCGTCCAACGGAGCTGATGCACTCCGAGCTCGTGGCGGCGCCTTCTGGCCTCGCGTCCCCGAGGAAGGCGCCCAGCTGTGGGAACGTCTCCCCGATGGTCCCGGGGCTGCTGTGAGCACTGCGGAATGCCACATGTCCCCCTGCAGCGTCACACGGACGAGCCATTCCCCGGGGATCCGCTGGGACGCTGCTTTGGCCCGCACTCGGACCGCTCCAGCGGTGTTTGTGCTGCTCTAGGGCCACGGGGGAAACGATTCCAGATGGAAGAGAAGTGGAACAGGGCAGGAGGCAGATCCCCTGTGCTGATAAGGAATTTTCCACGTCTTACATAGGAATCTGCAGGTTTCCTGTGGGAAGGGTTTGAACAGCTTTTCCTACAACACAGAGAACCTACCCAGTAAATTGCTGTCCTGAATTAACTTCTCGATATAAAAGAATTTGCCTTAAATTGGTTGGGAGGCAATAATTTGGGCAGCAGCAGGGCACAGGGCTCAGAGGCTGCAGGAGCTGGGTGGAAGAAGAGCTTTCCTCTCGGAGGATGGTGAGATGGTTACAGTCTGTGAGAGTCTGAGTGAGGGGAAAAGCTCTCTTACCAAACCCAAGAGCTGTAAGTGACAGCTGGAGGCTAAAAGCAGGGAATTTAAAAATAGAAATATGGGACAAAATGCTAAAGTGAGAGAGAAGGGCTTGGGGAACAGCAACCATAGTTTCTTTTTTGCACCTCTCCCTCCTCACTCAGGGACACCGATCCAGCCCTGCCCAGTCCTCCTTGGACTCCCACTGTCGCTGTCTCTCCTTCATCCTGGTGTTCCTCTTTACCCCAAGTCCTCATTTTCCACCACCCCTGTGACGTCCCCAGGTGTCCCCAGGCCATCACAGCCCCAGGTCTAGAGGTGGCCCTGGGCTCTTCCAACCAAAACATCCACTCAGCTCTTCGCATATTTCCCCCACAACACCCACCATATATTTCCCACAACACCCACTCAGCCCCTCCCCAATATTTCCCCAAAGATCAATCAGAATATGATTTTACCATCTCCAAGATCCATCTTCCAAGGGAAGTAATTGCCTTGTAGCAAACTGGAACTTGCATTTTTCCTTTACATTTTCGTCCCTCACAGTTTTTGGGGGTTTTTTTTGGTTTTTTGGGTTTTTTTCTCTTTCCTGAGCAGTCACTGTTTCACACCAGTCTTTGCCTCAGAAGGATCTGTCATCACTTCTGAGTGTTCCAGAGCCCTCATAGCACCGGGCTCCCTCCTCCCACCCCACGGCACACGGGGCTGGAGGCAGCAGGCACTGCCCTGCACTTCCACGGGCTACTGCGACTGAAACCAGAGGCCAAACAGCTCTGGGTTTGTTCCAGGGGTGGCTCTGGAGACGGGGCAAAGGGTTTGAACCATCCTCGAAACTTCTTGGCAGGGTTGGAAAGGTTTAACCCCCTCCTGTCCTACAGAGCTGGCTGGAAGCGGTAGCAGGAGCAGCTCCTAGCCTCAGCCTGGCTTGATAACACTCCCGGGGCTCCCTGGGGAATAAAATAACTTCGGTGTGGTGAGGAAGAGGCAGCAGTGCCGAGGCAAATGGCCCGGATCGGGGTGTGGGGGCGGACCTCGGGACAGACCTCTGCCCTACCCCGCTGCCCTGCCAAGGGCGGCGCTGCCGGAGCTCCCTGGACTCGGAGCAGTTTTCTCTTCCACCCAGTGGTGTCTCAGCAGTTCCTCCCTGACAGGGCAACACAAAAGCCTGGCAATATCCTGCTGTGCCAAGGCATCCGGCACAGTGACCCACCTACCTCTGGGCAACATCTGGCTGGCAACTGGCAGGCATCCGAGTGGGGCCTGACCCATTTGCTTACTGTGGGAATCTGCAGCATCATGGATGGGGCATCTACCCAGGCTAGAGGGAACTGGGGCACATCCCTGCACCACCACAGGGCTGATGGATCACAGGCACCTCCCAGGACTCAGTTTCTCCCTCAGTACACAGGCAGCACTGCCAACCTGCTCTTCCCAACCTGCTCTGAGTGACAGGGGTGGGATGTGCTCAGTGGGAACAGGCAGTCCCCAGGGAAACAGCCTTTCTTTCATCCACTCTCAGGGATTTGCCCATTTCAATTATCTTCTGGGATATTTTCTGTGCTGTGTCATTGCTGCTGAACATCTCCTGCCAAGACCAGATGGGGATGCACCACCCTACAGAATTTCAGGGCTCTTTGCTCCCCAGACAGCTTCCCAGGGCTATGTATCCCATTAAATGGGAGAGAGACTGAGCACAAGTCATAAACCAGCCGTGTCCTGAGTGAGGTCCCAAGGGCTCTGTGTCACTGGCACACACAGACTGGTGGCCCCAGCACTGTGGGATGAGCATCACTCTGAAATATCTCAGCACAGTGGAGGACTCCTTGGAAAAGCTCTGGGGTTTCCCTTTGTTTGCTGCTTCTTTCTTTGCCTTGTGCCATCCTGTGCGGAACCACCAGACCATGGCACTCAGGGGGTCACTTGTCCTAATTAATGTCTCTCAGAGCCATCAGCCCTCCAAGCACACATCCCTGTGCTGCTGGCACCAGCCACTTTCCTAATTAATTTCCTAATTAAGAGGCCCCTTTCCATGACCAGAAATGCTGTGGGATGGTCACCATGATGGAAGAGGTGGAGAAATCCCCAACGTCTCCTGCCCTGATCACCCAGAATGGCACCATGGAGCTGCTCTTTGTGTAGGTAAACTGAGGCAGGAGGGGGGAAACTCACACTCCAGAGAAAAACTGAAGAAAGATGGGCAGAAGTGAGCTCCCATGCCCTGACTTGTCTCACTTGAAAAGCATTTCTTGGCTGCTGCCAAACCCTGGGGGTTCAGTCAGGATTCAGTCTCATCAGCCAGCCCCAACATGCCACAGCCTTGGGTGCATCCCACTGACATCGAGCCAGACACCAACTGTCCCCTCCTGTCACGGCCACCGGCTGCTTCTGTCCCCAGCTCACAGGAGCTGGTGCAGGGAGCCACATCGTGTCCCCTGTTTGTCCACTTCATTGTATCTCTCCCTGTGTGCCAAGGGTATTTATCTGCAGCAGCAGCAGCATCCAACACTCTGGGATCTTCATAACCCATTGCAGCTCTCAGGACATTTTATCCTTAAAAACCCCAGAAAGAATCTGGAAGACCTGAATACTTTCCCAGTGTTTAATGCTCACCAGAAAATTCTTTTTCATGGGTTTTTAAGGAATTCCTGGCAGTCTTTGGACACATCCCCAGCTTGGTGTCAGGAGAATGAAGAGATGATCCCTGTCTATCAGGAATGGGCTCTGTGCAACCACCTGTATCAATTTGGTCATTTAACCTCTGCAGCCTTTGCCCATGCTGTGGGACATTTTGCTTGGGCTGGTGAGAGAGCTCAGACACTCTCTGGCAGGTTCGCAGCCAGCAGCTCATTTTGGCATAACATGGGGGTGCTGCTAAAATTGAGAATTCAAGGGCACGAATCCAGGGAGGGTGAACAAACTGCAAATCCACAAAGGAAAAGGAGTGGTTTTAATCTCTGTTTGGGAGATTTGCATACAATTAGGCTGGGCCCTGCCTGTGTTTGCTTCCGCATTGCACTCCCGTGAGGAACCTGCCGGTTTTCCTGCCCTGCTCCCAGCCAGAGGTTGATTGCAAGGACACTCAACCTCGGAGGGTGGTGGGCGAGGGGTTTTGGGCTCTCTGGGAATGCCCTTTCCACTCTCAGTAGCCCGGTCTGAACACCCCCATCCCACTCTCTACCTCTGGATTTAGGGGCTCAGCCATAGGGGGCATCACTTTTCCCTGCAGTGGAGGAGGTGTGAGGAGATGCTGCGGGATGTGAACGCTCCATAAATAGCGCTGTGTTTACAGGAGCCCGCAAGCCTCGGTTTATTTTTCTCTCTGCACAGCAAACATTCAGACAAAACTAAGCTCACCTCACCCAGCTGCTGGCACAGCCCAGTGCCCAGAGGTGACACAATGTCACAGTCTCCGGACAGCCCTAAGAGGCTGGGACCCCCAGCTCTTTGCTGGCCAGTTGCCCAAGGGGGAGAGCAGGCACTTCCTGGGACAGCAGCTGATGGAAGATCGGCCCTGGGATGGGATGGTCCCACAGCTGATCCCACCCCTGCTGTGGGGTGTGCAGGCTCTGATGAAGAGAGGGATGAGGGGCAGCCCCAAGGGGCAGATCCAAGGGTTGGGACATTTGTCACGAGGCAGAGCAAAGCAGGGGACAACTCCAGTCCCGAGTCTCACCAGAGGAGGGAGAAAGGACGGGGAGAGGTGCAGATAGGGGTCGGGAGAGTCCCCTTGTCCCACAAGTGAGGTCCTGCTGCTGGCGGCAGTTGGATAAACCAGCTGCACTCCTTGGAAGTGATTTATGTAAGATGAGCTGTGCAGGTGCCTGGTGCACATCCAGGGGTCCCTGGAGGGATTGGGTGGTTCAACTCCATCAGTGAGATTGAGCCCCCAGACCCATTTTCTCTGTACTGCCAGACCCGGGGAGGGGAAATGGGGTTGTCTATATTCCTCCAAACTTCTCCTAGAACCTTAAAGAGTGTCTGGTCCAGTTTCAGCAGCAGTTCGGGGCCACCATTCCTCCACATGCCTTGTGTGGACAGACCCTTCCCCAGCCCGGGCATTGCAGTTCAGAGGGTGAAAAGTGCTTTGAGGGTCTCACCCCCATCCACCCCAGCAGTGATTTTGTGTGAGGCAGTGTCGGCCAGTGCCCAGGTGAGCACCGGAGCTCCTTGAGGCCGTTTGGGTCTGACTTGGGGTCCCGACGCCGTGCTGGGGCACAGCCCTTAAGCAGCGCTGCCCGTGCCAGGGACGGGCCGTGTCCTCGCCCACCCCAGCTCAGGCTCTGTCTCCGCCCTCCCCTCCCCGCCTCGATCCTCTGCTCACATCCGACCTCAAAAACCGGTTTTAGCGTTAAAACCGGAGCCCGACTCGTGTCGGCAGCGTTGAGGGTGGGAGCGGCTCCACTGCTCCCCCAGCTGCCGCCTCTCCCCGCTCCACCCGGTCCTGCCGCCTCCGCCCGGCCCCCTCGCCCCCCCTCCCCCGGTTCTTCCCGGCGCCGGCGAGCCCCGAATCGGGTCAGTTGCTCTTTAAAGGCTGGAAGGCGGCACCATGTGATGCTCTGGCTCCAGCGAGGAGGGGGCAGCGCCTGCGGGAGCCGAGCGGTGCCGGGCACCGGGGACCGAGAGCAGCCCCGGCGGCCGCGGCCAGCCCGGTCCCCGCCGGCTGCAGGGTCCCCCCGGCCGTCCCCAGCATGAGCCCCGCCTTGCCCTGCGGGGAGACAGCGCTGGCTCTCTGGGGGTGAGGGCACCCCAAAACAAGCCCTGGGTTTGCAGGACAAGGTGAGAGGGGTCGGGGCCGGGAGCGGGCGGGCGGCGGCTGCCGGGGCTCGGGAGGCTGCTGGAAGCAGCGCAGAGCGGGGAGGGGATCCAGCGAGGGGACAGCGGGGGTCCCGCTGCAGCTCCGTCGGTCACGAAGGGCTCCGACAGAGGGCCCCGGGGCGGCCCGAGGGGCTCGGGGCTCCGCCGCTCTCCCAGGACCGACCGGCGGCTCCCGCTCCCCCTTCCGCGCCGGGAGCGGTCGCGCTGCGGGATGGGGGTG